>UXGD01000089.1:0-104207 GCA_900474315.1 Torymus auratus
GAGAAGCGAGCGCGTGCGTCTGACCACGGTCGAACGCAGTCGAACGCGGTCATACGCGCTTATGTGGCACTGGCCTAATCGTTATAGCGCGAGAGCGCCAAGGGAGGGGGTTAATACCAACTTTGTAACGACACAACAAACAAATGTTTTTCTTTAATGTAAAAATTGAATAAAAAATAGTAGATTAATAATTAAGAGAAAAATAATTAACAATAAATCCAATCATAGGAGTTTAAGTTGAATGATCATTGTGTATGTCACTGGCTTAAGAGACAATAATTCAGTATTATATATAAATAAATAGTAATTGTTTTAGTAAATAATAATTTAGAATTATTGTCTCCTAAACCACTGACATACACAATCATCATTCAACTTAAACTCCTATGATTGGATTTATTGTTAATTGTTTTTTTCTTAATTATTAATGTACTATTTTTTATTCAATTTTTACAATAAAAAAAACACATTAAAAATATTTCCCGTCGAGAGACGGTCGAGATTGAATTCTGAAATTTGCAGTTCATTTGTTATGTCGTTACAAAGTTGGTATGAACCCCCTCCCTTGGCGCTCTCGCGCTGTAACGATGGACAAAAAGCAGAGAACTGTAACGAGTTTCTCTTATGTAGACGCACCCTCAACTATTAATTTAGCAGGAGTCCAGGAGTAGCTGAGTTAGCTCTTGCGGCCGGCGGCACTGCAGTACAGTAGGTCTATTTTTTTTAGGCTGCGGCACACGCTGACTTCTAGTGATAAGGTTGGCAACTTTGGCTGATCACCGTGTTTTAGGTTAAAAACAGCCAAAGCAGCCAAAGTTGCCAACCTTGTCACTATAGAAGTCAGCGCGTGCGCACGCGCGCATCCGCGTTCGTCCGCGCTTATGTGGCCGCGACCTTACCTTCTGTCGTTCTGCGCCTGCGTGGCGTGGCTGCGCGTCGTTATAATTTATAAATTTCAATGGTTACACTAGGTATGTACTGCTGGGCACGAATTTCGAATAGGAGTTTATATGGGGAAAAAGTGGGTGCTTTGAGACAGACTCACTTATTCATGCTTTAATCCTGTTGTTTTCTTTCTATCGTATACTTATTTGATTGAGTTTATTACCAACAGGTTTTACCTACAGAATTCGAGTAAAAAATAGGAAAATTATGTTTTCTTAGGACCCAGGATTTTAACAAAAATATACGTTGTTTACAAAGAATTCATATTTCAATTCTTCAATTAAAAAGAATTCATTTTATAATCCAATTACATCTTTAAAAAATAATTATTAATCAATTACAAGATAAAATGCAATATTTATAAAATTACTGATCATCACTCGGATTTTACACTAAAAGTCAAAAATACTAACAAAAAATAATATTACCGCTCATTGTCCAATGCCCTCAAGACACATCATCCTCGCTCACATATCCCACGGACCCTCACCCCGGCACAATTTACCTCATCCTACACCCATCTCACGTCTTTTTCTCTCTCTCACTCTCGCGTCCTCGCATAGTATACTTATATATTTACTCGCACGTATCCTACACACCTCTCTCTCCAGGAATATAGGCAGGCAGGCAGCCGGCAGCGGCGCCGGCGCCCCGCACATGCGCGCTGCAGCAGCACCCCTCTTATATCCACCCACCCCCTCTGTCACCCTCACCCACTCGTTCTCTCTCTCTCTCTAGCGTTCGCGCGCGCGCGTGCGATCGATGCTGGAAATAGCGCAGGCGGGCGGCCCCGACTCTCTCGAGTCGTCGAGTCTTCACCGCGCTGTGGCTGCTCTTCGCTCGGGAGCGCGCGTGAGACAGAAAGAGAGAGAGAAAGAATAAAGGTGGTGGTGGTGCGAATAAGCCGTGTCGTCGTCGTCGTCGTCAACGCGAAGTTGTTCTATTACACTTAGCTCGGCACGTAGGACAAGATAAGAAGAAGAGGAAGGATTCGAAGAGAGACAAGAGAGAGTTAGTAGAGGCCATGACGCGTAAAAAATGCCCCGAGGACCACTGCGGCTGATGGCCCGATACTCGTGAGTACAATCGTCTAATAAGCGATACAGTGTGTATAGATGTTGTATTATAGACCTTTTGCGTATAACCTGCGGTAGCCGCAGTCGCTCGCCGTCGCTATCTCTGATCAGCACCCCTGCGTGTGTGATATACGCGCGCGCTATAATATAAGCCGCCCGCGGAGAGTTGCTCCGGATTGATCGGGCCCAAAAGCGTCGATCAAGGTCGCGCTCTCTCTCTCTTGTGCGCCTCTGCTATATATAGACACCCACACACACACACACACACACTTGTGCGCGCGCGTGTGAAAATCCGCGAACGCATCGGGGGTTGGAAGAGAGAGGAGAGAGAGAGAGAGAGGGCTGTGAAGGTTTTACCCCGATGAGGATATAGGTATACGTGTATTGCATATTGATCTATCTATTTCGTAAGACGCTGGTACGACACTACTGGTTTCCTCTTTTTTTTTGGAGTTTTTTTTTCTTATTCGGGAGAGACGAGAGAGAACAGGTATATTTATCGACAGTTTCAATGCCACTTGCTGCCGCGCGCGCTCTCGAATATATATCTGTGTATGATGTGTATCGATTCACGAAGAGAGCCTGCGCGAGCGATGATGGTCATGATGAAATTGACGTGTGAAGATGTATAAAGTGTTGGACGGTGGTATTTTCCCTCGTTAATTCGCTTTCTTTCTTTTTGGTGTAGCTAGTGTAATCTGCTGGGTAATCTATTGATCGAAAGCGCGTGCGAGTGGAGAGAGAGAGAGAGAAAGAGAGGCAATCGAATGTAGATTACACGTTTCGTAAGACGATGATATATACTCGTTTCTGTCATTCATCCCGGAGTCACAACGCGCAGGTATATATACTGCAGTCACCTATTGTACATAGTGTACGAGAAATCACTTTATAATCTATGTAAGCGAGGGGGTATTGATTTTTAAATGCCTAGAACTATATTTCGCCCGGAATTTCGTGGATCCGCCTCGCCGCACAGGCCTCCGTATATATTTCATCAAATTGCGCACCCCCTTTCGGGATTATTGGTCGTTCCGAAAGTCTCCAAATTTCCGGGTTCTAAGGCGATTATTAATTTAGTTAATTCATTTCTACATTGTTACTTGCTCTGAAAAACCATGCTCAGAATTTTTTGGAGTTTCCCTAATCGTTTTTATGTTGAAAAATCAGTATAATCGCAAGCACCTAGACAGGACCCCTACCTTACCGATTCCATTTTTTCATTCAATTAATTCGTTTTTAAAGTTTTATTGAAAAAAGAGAAGACTTTCCGGACCTTCATAGCCACCCGATAATTATTCACAGAAATTTTTCTTTGCTATTTCATTAAGTATTCTCCATAAAATTTTTCGTTTAAAAATCATTATTGGTATTTCACGTATACCTTCTCTTTAACCTCAAAGAGCCTTCCGCCTTCGTTCTCTACGTAAGCTCTTGAGAATTTTTTTTATCTCAATTACACTGCTGGCACAGATTCGCGTATCGGTGAGCGAAAAGATATGGAATTCAAAATTTTCCAATTGACCGCGACGTAATGCGAGCTTTTGTCTCCTCCTGAGCATGCGATGTGTGTGTATGTGTCCCTCAAGAAATTCTTTTGTGAGCCGTCGTGAAATTCTTCGGGCTTTTGTGCATCTGACGCACGCGCCAGTTTATCCTTTTGTGCTTTCGCCAGGACGTGTGGATGAATGACTTTGTTACATAAATTGTCGTATTTGCGCGTTTATATATTTTTTTTTCTTCTTGTTTCATTCGCGAAGAAAAGAGGATTTACATTTTAATTGGTAGTCCGGAGCGGAGAAGTTTGCTCAGGAAAAGTCCCTTTGAGATTCCCGATTTAAGGAACTTGGAAAGCGTTTGGTTGACATTTCAATTTCCAGAAAAGTTAGATTAAAAGTATACTTTCTAGGTTTGTAAGAATCATAAAAACTTGAAAAAACTTAAATTGCAAAGCTTTTACCGTGTTAAGTGTATAATATACAATAATTGCTATATTAATTGATAATACATAAAAATGTAGATTTTATATGCCTCGAACCTGACGTCACAACTAAAACTCAATTTTTGGCATTCAAACTAGCCCTTTATATCAATGAATCTTCGGCCCTACTCGTTACATTAAAAAAAGCAACGTAACAGCGCACTTATAAAATCAATATTTCTCATCAAGCAAAAAACCTAAATTACCCGCTCTCACCAAAACCGCATCACGTACACACACGTGACGTCTGCAGTGCTCCGATAAATTCCAATCGTTATAAAACATTGAGCAACCGTCAGGGCGCATAAAAAAATTTTTTACTCACAGATCGCTGCTCCTGCGCATTTTTCCTTAATTTTATGATTCACGACGTGTCGTAAAACCGCGCGATAACGTCGGTGCAAGCATTGAATGGTTCGGCGGAAGTGTCGCTATATACCCGTCCGAATGAAATGAAGAAAGTTTCGTGAAAAGTGAAAAGTTGCAGCTCTTCGCTCTTATATTTGACAAATACGGTTTGCAAGCTCGAGCTGTCGAGATGTCGCGGAGTGAAAGTTGGTATACGTTTTGTGTATAGGTACTTTTGATATTGTATGCCTGAGTTTTGTGCGAAAGTCTTTATTGGTTTAGGAAGGTTTAGGATTCGCGAAAAATATAAGGGGAATTAAATTTTTGGGAAAATTTACGAAGGGTTGTTTGATTTTGACGTTTGTAGCGTGAAGGATTTACTTTATTGAAAGAGGGGAAATGGGTTGGCACTATACTTCACTTCCTTTTTACTGCACCTTTGAAATAAAAAATTCTCCGCGTCTCCTTTAATTTTTCTTCCAACCAAAGGCTACTTAATCCGGAAAATTGTACTTACGAGACAGTTTAATTGCTCTAATGGATCTCTCATAGAGTCTTAGAATTTTCATTATCTCCGCAGCGAAAGTGATTCTTTGCTCCTCTACTCCCATCCGGACTCCACTTCCAGCTCATTTCTCAAATGCTGCGCATAAAATGAGCGTTGACCTTAACTTGATTATCTTTAAAAATCCAACGGATCGTAGAGTCTTCATTAGTCGAGTAACTGAGTTTTGTTGCCACTCTATATGAAAGGCAATAGTCGCTAAACATCGTTTCGATAAAAGGATACAATCATCGGAACCTCTATAAATAAGGATAGCGTTCACGTGGGTCGAAATTGCACTCATTTATCTCGCTGAATGGAACTTCAGTTTTATTCGACGTTTATACCTTTTTTCTCTCACGTTTTCAAGACACGTTACAAATAGGTAGCCGTACACGTGAACTTGTAATAATTGCATGCAAATATGTGGATAATACTTTAGAAAAATGTTATATTATTGTTTTTATTAAAGAATTATCTCTGCGCACTATCGATTGTTTTGGAAAACCTTTATTGAATTGTCAAATGGTTCGACAATAATTTATTCGTAAACTTTACTCGAAATGTGAGATTTTTACTGTTTTAAGAAGTACTTTTTAAGATTTTCATATAGCAAATGTTAGTTTTTAAATAATAATTTTAAATACTTTTTAAATAAAAATTATTATTTAACAAGTAAGATTTGCTATGAAAATCTTAAAAAGTAATATTTAAAACAGTAAAAATTCCACATTTCGGTATTGTGTCCCAGCACTACTACAAAAATAATAAATTTTCTTATGAAAAGAGTAAAGTTTATAAATAAATTTTTCTTGATTTTATTTGCCCTTTCATCTTACATGCCACTTCTCTGTCATTATACTATTAATACATCAGTCATCGCGTTGCAATCGTTCGACTAGTTCTCACGAATATTTATGGTATGCAATTATTGACTAATCGTATCCTGCATTTTAGCGCGTTTTAGCACCGGGCATTATACTTTAGTTAATTAATAGTCATGGCGTTCATACTCATTAAATAAAGATGCATCCTATCGCTTCATTATTCATCGCAGTATAATAATAATAATTATTTCACATTTAATCATTGTCATTCCCGATTTTCACGACTTACTTTATTCATTCACCGTCGTGAATAAGGAACCATCCCAATAATTTTTTCAAAGAATCGCTTTTAACATCCCATTCAGAAACAACGTGAAATTCAATAATTCAATAATAATCCTAACAATTTCACCATTCCTCAAAGTGCCTTCCCAAAAGCTTCCCTGCACCTCGCCATCATTCCACTCCGATTTTCCAAACACAAAAAAAGCCAACCCCACCACCAACCCACCCCCACGCGGCGCGCGAGTACACGCTGTTACCCACGCACGCACAACGTCGCAGACAGCCCGTCGTCGTCCCTTTGCGCGCGCGCAAAAGCGAAAGTGAGATAGGGAGGGGGCCAGGTTGGGGGATGTAGGATAGACATCGCACGCATACGCATCGCACCCCGGGGCGCGCCGCCCCGCTCCCTATATAGTCCTCGGCGACGACTGCGGCGGGCAGGAGGGAATCGATCGTAGGTCGCTCTCTTCTCACTCACTCTCTTTCTGCCTGTGTCTCTCAGTGTCTTTTCTCTTTCTGTGTATACATGTGTTGTGTATTGATCGAGAGCTAGGTGTGATCTCTATATAGTTTTTTTTCTCGCTCATGTGGCTGGGAGACGAGAAGGTGTCCTATGGGGGGCAGTGGTGTAGGTACCTATCCTCATAGGACCTTTCTTCGAGGGCAGTGGTAAGCTATCTCCGTGGGGGACAGTGTGAACAGCATCGATCTTCTTCTATGTATACTGCTATTTTCCATCTCTTTTTGTGTCCGTGCGTATATATTTGTAACATCTTTTTTCCGGGAGCCGCGGCTATTTGTGCGCGCGCGCGCGTTCGATTTCCGGGAGATTTCGTCATATATAGAACGGGCCGGAGCGAGGTCTGATCCGGTGTCGCGCGTAATTGAAGGGTATGCGGGTCTTGTAGTATTTATATTATACACCTATATATACTGGTATACTTGCAGGTTATTGCGAATTTTAAAAATCAAAATTGTATGTTGAATTTTGTTATACCTGTTTCTTTAAATAAATTACTACAAGCAAGTTTTAATAAGACGTATCATACGTTGTCTTCTATATAATCTATACCCTAATCCCCCCCAAACTAATGTCCAACAATATCGCTGCTCCCTTCTATATCACGCCCTTCCTGTATTAGCATCCCAGAGCCGCCTCATTTTTCTGCGCCTCCCCCATCACAGCAAGGATATACTTCTCTCTTTCTCTACTTCGTGATCTGTACCTACCTTTATCGAATTCCGTCCTACTCTCTCCTCGAACGAGATTCGTCCCTTTGCCGCGGCGCGATATTGGATATTTCCCTTTTGTCTCTCGCGCCTCCGGTTGCGAAATGGAATCGCTGGCTTGTTTCATGTAATAGCTGAACGTGATGTATGTCTGTTATTGGCTTGTTGTGTGTGACTTTTTTTATCGAATGTAATCCTTTGCTCTGCGCGTTATTGTTGATGTTGTATGTCATATCGTTCCTCACTGTGGTTTTTCTGTATACGTGTTACTTGTTCTCGCTTCATTTGTTATGAAAATATCGAACGTCCGGCCGATAAATCTCACCACGGAGGATATAGATAGATGCGGACCTGCTGATATAGTTTTGATGAAAAATTCTGCTGGTGGCTATTATCGCGAACGTAACACGTATCGACAGTATATCCCAGTTCCCCGGGGGGCTAAGTGATTAGGATTAATATTTAGGCATCGCGAGGTTATTAAATTTCCCGTTTCCATCGCCAATTAGTCACGTGCGACAATGTTGATGTGTGCATGTATAACACGTAGTGCTCAACTTTTGTGTTGTAAAATAGAGATAAAAGTTTCCGTAAACACATTCGCGAAGTTGTAACTAATTACAATTCCGCGTAGTCGCATTATAAGGGCTAAGTAATTGATGCTAGCTAGCAACCTTGTTACGCTAACTTCGTCAATTATTAACGTTATTAATCCAATTCCTTGTATATACGCACATAGCTTCGTTTTTTTTCTTTTTCCTCGAATTAGAATTCGCTCGAGCGGAGGCGTAGCCGTCCGGTAATTGATTTTTCATTAAATTTGACTATAAGCTCTCATCTAAAGTCGTCGATCGTTTGGACTCTGATGAAGTGGAGTAGACAGGTCATAGGCTTTGTTATATGTATTCCTTTTGGGCTGAATTGATGTTCTTGGATGAAGAAACTTTTTTTTTTTTAAATTCATTCGTGAAGCAAATTAAATTTTCATTCCATGAAGAGAAAGAGGTCATGCTGAGGAGAAAATGAAGTATTCACAATGGCTTTTAAGTTTTGAGTAATAACTGAATATATCCTTTCAAATAAGCTCATTTATTATTGTTTTGAAAATTAATAAAAATTAGGTCTTTGAATTATCTGATAATGTATGCATCGTGAAAATTCTTTTACCTTTGTAACGCAATCAATGGATTTCAAACTTTCCAAGTATTTAAAGGACCTTTTGTAACGTCAAAGACTATTCATGCTATCAAACGAACCAGAAGTTGGCGCTCGGAAATTCGAGATACCTCCCATTTCGCTCTTTACATTTTTCGAACTCCTCATTTGATCTCACGAATTTCACAAAGTTTCCGATACATAAAACATTTCTTCCTCGACAAGAAATATATAATTGTTTAACAAAATTCAAATAAGCTTTTATTTTAAAAATTAACATGTTTTTTTAAATAAAAAGAATTTCTTCTCATTCAAAAGTTAAATTCTTCCGTTTACCATAAAAACATTTTTCAAAAACTCACACATTATAAAATCTCTTTCATAAAATTATTATCTACCCATCAGATACATTTTTAATCTTTCTCGATACCCACATCTATTTATCAAAAGTCAATTTTAACTTGTCTATAATATTTCAAGCAGACATTTTCCGTCCATCACTGGTACACATATACATTCTACCTTCCCCCTCCACTTCCCATTTTAAATAAATAACGAATCACAAATTACACATAACCCCTATACCCATCCATTATACCACCATCTTACACAACAACTGTAATACCTATACCCACGGGGTTAAGAAGAAAAGCGCGAATAGCAAGCCCCGAATCCCCGATAAACAGATCGTTAATCAGGCCAATAGCAGCCGGCCGCCTACCACTCGCGCCGCTGACCTACAGAAAAGCTCCGCGAGAGCTTCAAGTCACACACTCAGTCGCCGCAGGTGTAACAGCAGCAGCAGCAGCTTTTTAATTATAAGAAGAAGAGTCCGGCGTATTTTTAGCATGTTTTTTTTTAATTCTTTGACGACGCTGTGATGATATATAAGTAGTGAAAAAAATCTCCGAAGAAGAAGCCGAGACATTGATTCGCGGATAAATAGAACGAGCCGAGAGAGACCGAGACAGCGGTGTAGCTCTAAAGGCGGATTGAATTCTGCATAAGGTAGATAACATGCGGACGTATAGATCTCTGGTGAGTGTGTGTGTGTGTGTATACATAGGTATGTATGGGAAGGTCTGTTTTGTGACTCGTTTTTGTTTTTTTCGTGGCGATCAGGAAACGGGAAGTGTGGGAGGTTATATAGGCATTCGGAAGGCTACGAGGAATGAGTAACATATCTAGCCCGAGTAAAGGAAGAGAAATTTCGTTTTACGATGCTTATTTATAGGCTGTTTGGAAAATTCTTCAATAGCGTGGATTGTGATGAACACCGTTATTATGATTTCGTTTGAGAATGTTTGCAATACGGCCCGACGATTCCGAGAATATAACCTACGTCAGCTCGCTTCTCTTTGCTCGTGATGATAAACATTTGCGCATGGGCGTGTATACTTATAATATTTTCAGCAGGATTTTCCAGGAGTACAAATTGGACGTATATTTCTTTTTGTCGCCGCGCATAATCGCATTAATTTCGTGCGTTTGTGTTTGCCTTAACCTAGTTGCATGAGTTATTCTTTTTCTTGTTTTCTTATTTTAATCCTGGTATTTTGCAAGCAGCTTTAGAGATCCTTTCGCGAATTTAAAATCAAGAGTGATGCGTAGAATATTGATAAGATCTGATAATATAGCCGCGGTGCCAAAAAGGGCAAACAAGTGCCACTTTCCTTCCGAAATTGCAGCCATTGTTTAGTAGCCATTTTTTTTCGTGAAATGAGAATACATCGATTGTCTCGAAAATCGTATATTTAAAATACATACTAAATCCTTCTATACTTAGCAAATTGCTGAACAATTCAACATTATCCCCTCACCATAGCTCCAACCTTATATACGTATACCTATTTCCTCCTTAAACATCTACAAAGTCCCTATCATAGCTACTATACTCAAATCTCAAACATTCACAGTACAGAGACAGCGCACCGTGCCATCAAAAACCACCCACCCACCTCTTTACCTCCCCACAGACACACAGAAACATTTCGTTACATATATAACAAGAGCGGGATACACACGCCCGGCGGCGGCGGGCGGCTGCCGTCGTCGGATCGATACCTAAGCCCCTCCGCGAGCGCCGGTGTAAGTGCTGCTGCCGAAATTCGATTGTAGGCCGCCGCCGGTGCGGTATGCTCCCGAGCGTGTGAATGGAGAGGAGTAGGTTCCCGTAGGGATGTGGAGGAGTCGCTGGAAAACTGTTTTTACGGGGTGTTGGGTTATATCCTCTCGGTGCTTTTTTTTTCTTGGATGTATATGTAGAATAAATTGAAGTATATGCTGGTTGGTTGTATTTTCTGAAAGAGTTCTGGACAGGGTGCACGTTATAGAGTAAGATTAGATTCGAGGCAATTTTTAGAGTGTTTTAACGGAAAATTGGTTTATGTACTTCGATGCGGTTACGATGCTTTATAAAATATTTTTTCTGCGTGATTTTTATGATGGTTTATACGGTTTGTACAACTCAATGTTTTATCTTAATGTATACCTCTTATCTGTAATTCTTCTTGCAAGCAATAATTTTACATTACAACTTAATTCATATTATAAAGTTATTAGATTAAAAGCAGCAATCCCGAATAAATTCTCAACTTAAACCAAAATCCAGAACTTTCAGAAAAAACTTTACTTCGAATTATAAATTCCTGCCGACGCAAGCATCACGCGGTCACGTGCCAACACGAACTTTCTGCCCGCCAGACTCATACAGTCATATATATATATATACGCCTCAAAAATATACTCCCTCTAAAAAACCACTCCGGCAGTCCGCACTTTTATCAAAATCCCAGTACACCTTAATATTCCACGCGCGCAATTTCGCCTGGGTTATATTCAGCTGCCCGCGAGTGATCCTTAAACTTTCATACCGACATGTAAATTAGTTTTTTCGGTAGACTTTCTTTTTTATATATACCCATCAGGTTAACACCTCGTGGTTAGGGTTCGGCGCATGGAGAATAAAATGTATAATAAGTCTTGACTGTGGGTGGGTATTTTATTTTTATCGGGGTTCAGCCGACGCGCGAATTGTTTGCAGTTCATTATAAGATAAGGATCGTAGTGGTCAACTGTTGACGCACGTGAAAATTAAAATTATCTGTTTTTAACTAGCTTATAGTAAGTATTAGAACTTTCGTCAGCTGGGAAAGTTTATTATTATAAATATAAGTTAAAATACCGTAAAGTAGTTTACTTAGACTGCTGAATATTTAGAAAATCGAAGTGAGTATAGAGCAGGCGCACACGTGTATGTGCAGAGTCCCTAATTATTAGGTCAATATCGAACAGTTCAATGACTTTACCACCAGGTTTTCGCAGCGCAAAATTATTGAGAAGTTTTATGACGAAAATCCGATTATTAGTAGAAAATCAGTGGGTGAGGGTCCGTAAGAGGTTATAAATCTAACAGTATTGTATAAAATTACTTCGTGAACCACTATTTTCTCATTAATAATTCCAAATAAAATGTTCATTCTACAAAGAATTTAATTAATCGAATTAATAATTCCAAATAAAATGTTCATTCTACAAAGAATTTAATTAATCGAATGTTTCTCCCTTTCTAAATCATTTCCGACAACTTAATCCAATTTCTAATCCAGCTTCCTCACCTGATTTCCCAACGCCGAGATCATCCGAACTCAAATCTCAAGTGAACCACGCGCCTCCTGAACTTCGCCCACTTCTTCTTCCCATTCAGCGCCTTGCAAACACCCCTCGATCTTCACCCCGTTACCGAAATATCTCGCGAACTCCCCGAAATCGGGTCACCCTTCGATCTCTGCTTCTCTCTCTGCTCCCCTCGTATTCGTTTCCAAAGAACAAGTGCAACGACACATGACGGCCGCACCGGCTGCGATCGATTGTCCACTCGTCCCCCTTTTTTTCTCTCTCTCGCTCTTCCATACACAGAGTCCCCTCCGCGGAATTTCGTTTATTAAAAAGTTAACGTTTGCGCCCGTGAACCTAGTTCGGTGCGGCGGAGTTTTTTGATTCGATTTATACGTACAGGGTTAAAGGAGCGAAAATAGGTAATCGACCGCGGAACCGACGGATTGGCTTCGTTATTTATAAGGGGTGTATTTTTTATTGTTCGCGGGTTAATGACGATGCGCGACGAGTGTTTAACGACGCGTATAGCGCCGCGGAATACGTAGCGGATAATTATGCGATTTGCAGACCGGTTGTTAATTCAGGATCATGGCTGAAAGAGCGTCAGCGTATAGTAATGAGCGCGTAATTTAGCGGAATATGTGCGCGGTTTTATATGGCCTGCGGTAAATGATGCAGTATCTTTTTAATTTTTATAACGTTTGTGCGAACAACGTTTTGTACTGTGTCTAAATGAAACTTAATTACTTATTGAAAATCAAGAACAATATAATCTCTGAAATTGTCGAATATTGTAAACGTGATCAGATAAATCGGAAAATTTAAAGCTCTAAAAAACTGTTCAGAAACGAAAAAAAATCTCACGTCCTTTTATCACCCAAAAAGCTATATATTTTTTCCTTCCTCAATCCTTCTTTCTCCCACCTTTATTCCGATACTTTCCTATCGCTATTTCCACTTATTTCTCTCAAAAGCTCCCACAATCTCACCTCCAAACCGTTTCTACACTTCTGCCTACATACGTAATACCGTTCACCTCCATAAGCCTCGGCGATTTTTCTCACCAGAGGATCGCGTCGATATGGGGTTGAATATTGATTTCTCCCCGCTCGCGACGAGCGCGTATACTTAGTTGCTAGAGTACAGTGGAACCTTACACACAGCGACACCGCACTGTAATCCGAGAGAGAGACAGAGAGAGAGTGAGAGAGTCGCTGCAGTGCCGTCTTTTCCGCGAGGATCGATCGATATTCTTCTCGGGTTCTGGACGCGGGGGCGGCTCTCTGTGTGTGTGCGTGCACGCTATGAAGGCTATTCTCGTGGTGTTGGTGCGCGGTTTAGCTCTTTGACCTTTCGAGGGTGAAATTGAAACGTTAGCCATGTAGCAGAGAGTGTGTAGTGGTGCAGGCGAGATTTTTTTCGAAAGGATTTAACCATATGTGGTAAATCGTGATTTTGGTATTGAGAGAATGAACTGTTATTGCGATCTTCTATTGCAAAATAAAAATATCCCTTTATTTGACGAAGCGATAGATTCTTTACAGTTTTTTTTTATACTGTAATGGTACTGGAAGGTTGTGAGGGATTAGATATAGTGAATATGGTTGATGGATGATTTTTATAGCATTGATATTGATAATACTGGAAAATTATGTGAGGATTTTTCATTTTTACGACGCAAAATCACTCATTCTAATAAAACTGTCGCACCGAATGATTTAAGCTTATACGCGAAATCTTTCGTAAAAATGTCGGAACTAAAAAATTACGCGCAAAAGTGTGACACTGCAGTATAACAGTTACTCATTTACTATTTACACGGCAAACCTCGTAAATTTCCTACTTTTGTATACATTTACCTTATCCGCGACAGAAACTCGCTCAAAATGAAAATTTTTATACCGCGTTACCGTTAATTCATTCGCCGGGGCCGACGACTCTAAACACACGTCCATAAATTATACCAACGAGCGATTTTTATCGCTTATAACATACCCCCTTTGCTTGTAATTGTAATTACGTCAGTGCGACGTTACAAGCCTTTATTGCACCCCACAATGCAACAGTATTCCTATAATACAACCGGCATCTCGGCTAATTGTAATGTATGTACCGCGATTTCGTAATATCAAGCGCCACCGCGTGGGTGTTTGCTGTATATAAACATGTATGCGTGGGCGCGACTGAATGTGTGTGTACCAACTGAATTTACAGGCTAATGGAATTTCTTTTCGAATTTCTTTATTGTAGGCGAGAATAGAGCGCTTCCGAGGAGTATATGCCCGAGGAGAGAGAGAGATGGTCTCTTTTTTAAGGTGAACAGAACGCACACTTGTGGCGAAATTTAATATGAGTAATGGACTGTCGCGAGTTTGAGAGAGAAAGCGTATTGATCTCGTAGTTGAATATATAGTTTTTTCCTTTTTTTTTGTCTTTTTGAGATTACGAGTATGTAGAGTATATATTGGACGCGAATGCGATGTGACATGGGATGTGATCGATATATTTTAATTATGAGTATACTTTTTTCAATATATCTATATATTATTTGCACAATTTCAATTAATATATCTATGGCATTGTGATGTAATTATGAAAGAAATATCGTAAAAAGCATGTTAGCTACCTTTATTAAACTATATCCTCACAAAGTTATCTTTTAAAAAGCAAACGAAAGTTTATTAGAAAGGCTATTTTTCAATATTCAACCGCAAAAAGTGCCAAGTACCTAGTCTGTCCGATGAAATTGGCATTTCAAAATAATCGATACCAGTTAGCTTTCATTCACTCAGCCAACGACATTGTCGTTATACTCTCTACACCCCAATATCCACTTCACACATACGTGGAAGCACACACACACACACATGCATTTGAAAACTGAAAAAGCAAAATTTTAGTCCACATCACATTCTCCATCGTCCGGGCGCATCGAAAAACGTTTGGCCGCCGCCGGATTAACGAGCGCGAATCCCCTAAGGCGATTATACACCGCGTTGTCGTGCATGATATATATATATATACGTATAGATACATATGCGCGTACTGACCGCGACGTGTGTGTGGCTGGCAACGAATCAACTCCGGAAGGCTCGTGACTTTTTTTTTGGCCTCTCGTATCGATTAAGATAAGAGCCGCGCGCGCCCGCGCGTGCGTCAACTCCTTGCGCGGGGTGTCGCAGTGTTTTGGTATTGGCTCAGAATATTTTTGGGGATTAGCTTTCGTTTAGTCTAGTTTTTAGGTCTACTTTTTGTTTTTGGTGTTGTCCTGTCTGTAGATACGATTTTCATTATTTCACCACTTTTTGTCTCTTCTTTTTCCATATAAAAACTTTTTTTAATCTATTTGGTGTATTACTTATGCATGTGAATATTTACTTTAATAAAATAACTACTCATTAAAATCACAACTTCTTAATCAAATTATAACTAAATACATATATTTTCTCTCATCTCAAAGCGATAAAAAAAGCAAACTTCTCTTTCACTGCACAACTCACATTAAAAAAGAAACTTTGTTAATATATGTTCATCTTCATTTCTCGACTATACATAGAGAATCGTCCCTGTTTTCCTAGCTCGCATAAGAATGTTCGTCCTAACGCACTATTATTCCCGTAGGATCTTAGAGCCGTAGATAGCGTAAAAGTAGAAAAGTCGGCGCGAAATCCCGAGCAAAAGAGAGAAAGAGAGAAAGATATAGAGAAAAAGTAAGGCAATCCACTTCGATCGTAACACAGAAAAAAATTCTTATTTGAATCTAACTAATAATCGGCCGTATGATATATACGACTAGATGAGTGTAATATGGCTGAACGGTCCGCAGAATTTTTCATATCACGAGTAAACAAATATTGCTTAATTTAATTGATTTTTGTCTGGTTTGCGGTATGAGCGATAATTATTATATTGGAAAAAGCTTTTCAGTAAATTGAGTTGAGAGGATGTTATGAATCTCTTTGTTTGAAGGTTTTTCTATTCATGCAAGCTTATTGCAAAAAGTCTACGAAAACGTGCTAAAATTCAAATTATTTTGTTAAGTTGTGCAGTAAAATTTAATTTGCTCGTTAATTTTCATTTACACTGCATTGTTTAGCGTATATTGCATGTAATAATACATTAATCTCAAGTTTATATTGAATTACATGCATTAAATATATTATTATGATTAAATTTACTTAAAGATAAAAACTGAACCGTAAAATGTTAATATTACTTAATTCCTTTATTAATTAATAAAATGAGGGAGATTCTCATAGTTGAAACAATTTATTCTATATTTGTAACTGCTTTGAAATTATTACGACAAGCTTTAACAATTTATGCACTTAACAGAGAAACATTCAACTACGGCAGTTAAAGTTTGCAAGTGTCTGGCGTATACAGCCTGTAACTACTTGCAACGGGGATTGGTTCTCCTAACAGAATTTCATTCTGAACGCATGTATCTGTTTCGAATCCCAAGTGAAATAACTGAACGGGTCGTGTAAATACATGATACGTACATTTGCAAAATTAATTTTGTGTTTGTCATTGTTTGTTGTTTTGACACCTTATTCTTAACCCTGGCAAGTATTTAAATACTTCAAAATATATTTCTAGAAAACGTCTTTTTCCAACATAAAATATTCTTTGGGATAATAAATATAAAATGTGCACTGAAGCAGATAATAAAGTAGAGTTGAGATAAGATAAGATTTACATATAAAGCGTATTTTTAATTTACTACTGTTTATTAAAACTTTTTTGTAACAAAATACTTATATTTAAAATTTCCGAAGAAAATAATCTGCTCATGGTGTTGTATATCGATTAGTTAAGTATATAATCAAAGTCAAAGGCAATATAACTTCTACTTACGAACTTTTAACTATGAGAATTATCTTCTTATCTAAAACTAACAACGAATCACATTAAACTGCTAACCTTGGCTAGATTCAATCAAAGTTTGTTTTCTGTGTATCGATGAACCCTGTTTACAACACTAGCACAGTAATCCTAACCTAGCGAATCTATGTTCTCTTGCAGAGGCCTCCGCACCAGGGTAGCTCTTAGAGGATGCACAAGCTAGCCAAGGGCCTGAAAAAGAAGAAAAAGCAGAAGAAGGGCAAGAAGGGCGAAGACGACGAGGAGTTCGAACCTGAGGAGCTCGAGCGTTACAGACGCGAGCGGGCAGAGGCCCAGCAGAAGCTAGAGGAGGCAAGCGGTGAGCAGGGCGCCGCTGCCGGCAGTGACGAGTGGAAAAAGTTCCAGGCGCTGACCTCGGGCGTCGACTCGATCCTCAAGAAGACACAAGACGACCTCGATCGCATCAAGTCAACCTCGTTCTTCCAGCGCAAAGCACCCGAACCCGAGCCCGATCCAGAGGACAATCCTGAAGTTCAGGCCAAGAAACAGGAGCTAGCCAGGAAGTACGTTGGTTTCGACAAGGACGGTAATCCTATCGAGTTAAAAGAGGAGGAGCATGAGGATAAAGACAAGTCGTTAAAGGTAACTAAGGACGGCTTTGTCGAGGTATCCGACGACGAGGAGGAACATGAAGATTCAGCCGAGGAGGATATCTTCGATACCACATATGTCGATGTGCTCGAGAATATCGATGTACAATTAGCTTACATTCCAGACAGCCCGACACAGGAAGAATTAGGTGACGATCCATTTGATACCAGTAACGCTGACAAGGTACTCAAAACTGTAGACAAGACCGGTAAAAAGCTCGTTAGCTTAGGTAATGCCGTTGAGGTGCTCTCAGGTAGGGTCGACTACGTGAGTACCTGTAAAATCGGCAGAAACCGACCTAGACCAAAGAATCAAGATCTCCTCTTAGGGGACGATGAAGAGTTACCTCCTGTATCCGACAATCCAGAAGCAGCTAGTGAGCTTGTAGAGGTAGAAAAGTCTTTACTCGACGACGATTGTGATTTACCAGACATTCCAATTGACCTGACCCAACTTCCGCCAGTGTTAACGCGACCGGTGACGCCAGCGAATGCTGAAAATAATCATAACGACGAAAACAAACCTTTGGATATTTCTGAATTTGAGTTCTTAAAGGATAAAACTATATTAGACGAGATACCTGTTTTAGATGACGAGGAATTCGACCTAAACGCTCCAGCGGAACCAGTTGTTCTAGAGGAAGCCGACGATCCATTTGCGGAGAAGCACCCGGAGAATATCGAAGTTCAAGACGAGTTTGTAGAAGTTTCGTTTGAAGCTGCTACTTTCGTCAACGAAGAAGATCCATTCGACACTACTATCGCCGATAATATCCTACCTGGAAAGACAGAACTAAAGGTAATAGAAAAGGAGTTAGAGGACTTGCCGGTATCTGAAGTCTCTATCTCTCTGACCGATCCTTGCGGATTACACCGCGACTACGAGACTGGACTACTAAAGGGAAAAACTAGTACTTTAACCGTTGCTAAGAAGGATCTTCTAGGTGGGTCGGTAACAGACCTAAGTCAATTAGCGGATGAACCTATCAAACCAGTAGAGGAGATTACGTATGTAGATCCGTTCGATACATCTGCTATCCAGGAGGTACCTCCAGGTCAAACCGAACTAAAATTCTTAGAAAAGGAGCTTTTAGGTGAAACTAAGAAAACCCTTGAAGACCTTGACGACGACGACTTCGATCCGAGAGCGGGAGAAACTCCCTCGGCTCCTGCAACACCGAAGAAACCTCCACCTCCTCGACCTCCACCAGTCGGTGGTCCACAACCTCCGAAACCTCCAACAGAGGTGAGGTTCGAAGTTAGAGACGAGGACTTTGAAGTACAAGCACAAACAGTAAACAAAGCAAGGAAGCCTTCAAGACCCGAGGCTCTTGACATCTCGCCGAAGGTTGTCGCCTTTGAACTACCGACTCCCAAACCGGATCTTCTAGCTTCTGGTGAAGAGGAGAAGAGTTTACCAGGGAAGCCTCTAACGCCATATTACCCTCAGAGGTCACTAGAAGAAGATCTTCCAACTGGAGACGAACAAGACGAGGTTGAGGTTGATCCTTTCGACACCAGCTTTGTAGCGAAAAACGCGCCCGGAAAGACAGAGCTCAAGCTCATCGAATCTGAACTTCTAAAGGAGGAACCAACTGGTATTCCCCATAGCTTGAGTGATCACGACTTTGATCCTAGAGCCGGACAGGCACCACCACAAAACCGTAGACAAAGTGATTTTGGAACAGTTACTGGAAGGCCCAATATCATCAAAAGTTCTGAGGTCATCGAGTCATTAGTCAACAAAAGAAAGGCTCTCGACAAGAGACAGGACAGCATCTTAGACTCTGAAGTCGAAGTCACCACCGAGACCTTAGCGCCAAACGTCAAGCCTGCGACCATAGAAGAGGAGATCGAACAGTCGTACAAAGATCCCTTCGATACCTCGCACGCGGAGGTCATTGCTCCTGGCAAGGCAGAGTTAAAGTTGTTGGAGCGCGAGTTGAGCGAGGTACCTGAACCTGCACCCATCAAGCCGCATCCGGTAATTGAACAAGTGATTAAGAAGCGAGTGGTAGAAGAGGATCCCGACTTTGATCCTAGGGCGGGCGAGCCGAAGCAGGATATTCTGTGTCTGGACGCTCCAGACGCGCCCACTGACAAAGTCCTCACTCCGATTCAAGGTACGGACGTGCCCGAAGACGACGTTGATCCCTTCGACACAAGTTTCGCCAGCATTGATCCCGGGAAAACTGAACTGAAGTTACTCGAATCCGAGCTGATTAACAAGTAAACGTCTTCAATTACGAATCCCTTTGTCTTCTCAACCTCATCGTCAGTGTTTTCGTCGGTGTATTTTCTTGTGAACTAAACAAAAAAGAGACATGGATTCCAAAGGCGGAAATCCGTTCCTGATGGACTACCCGGCAGAGCCAACTTCGGCCGCCGCGTCGAACCCCTTCCTGCAAGACTTCGGGGATCCAGCAGCTGACGCTGCACCCGCGGACGTCAATCCGTTCTTCAGCTTTGGTGCGGCGGACCAGTCGTATCAGCCCGCTGCGGAGCAGATGTACCAGCCGCCCGGGGACTCGACAAACCCGTTCGCCTCCTTCGGCGTGGAGGCCGCCGCCGTGCCCGCGCCTGAGACCAATGTCTTCAGCAGCCCGGAGACGGCGGCGGTACCACCCGCGATGCCCAACATCTTCGATGAGCCCCTTGTGGATACAGCGGTGGAGCCAGTACCACAGATGACATCGCCGCCTCAGCAGGTCACCCCGCCGGTACAGCCTTCACCAGTGACCTCACCCCCGAACAAACCTACGAGGCCACCGCCACCGCGACCTGGTCCACCACCCGCGCCACCGCGGAACACAAAGGACCTGATTCTTTCGGTGACCGGAACTATGGACGAGACCTCGATCCAGATGCTGGACCGGCTGCAAGCGACACGCACGCCGAGTCCAACGCTGATGCACTCACCCTCGCCGACGCCGGAGCACAGCTTCGCCGATCTCCTCGACGTAGACGGCAGCGTGCCAGATCTCGTGCACGACGCTAGCGTTATTAAACCAGCAGTAGCGGACGCTCAGCCGGCTGACCAGGACATCCTAGGCCTGTTTGACGCGCCGCCGCCGTCGCAGCAGCAGCAGCCAATGGCTGAAGCGACCGATGCCTTCAGCGCCGATGCCTTCAGCGCCGATACCTTCGGTGCTGATGCCTTCGGCGCTGAAGCCGTCGATGAGGTGGTCGTGCCGGAACAGGCCGAGGAGATCAGTGGCGCGCCGCTGCCAACGTCGACGCCGTCGGATAACCCGTTCTCCGACGCCGGCATACCACCGGCGGTAGAGGTGGTGCAGCCACAATACGAGACCCCTCTCGTCCAGACAAATAAGAGGCCTTCGCTCGCCAGCACTGGATCACCCGTGGCTGGTGAGCATGCTTTTTATAACCCGTACTTCAGAGGTAAAGCTCATTCACTCACTTGGTTCATTATTGGTGTCTGTGATGTGTGTTTTATTGTGTGTATTTCGTATAGAGTATCTTTCAAAGAAGTAGATATCTTATTCTAGGATTTATTTAAATACTGGAGACTTTTCTGAAGACTTTCAATTTGTTTAACTAAGAATTGTGAAAAAATTTGAAAAAGTAACTATTTTTCTCTAAACAAGTGTACCTTTTCTCATCTGTATACAATGTCAAGTAAAATCGTAAAGATCTGATTTTTAAATCATATTGAAGGTACTTTGCTTAGAATTTATATTTGAAAAAAATTTGCATGATTAACTTACAATAAGCATGGCTTTAATTGCTACAGAAAAGTAATTGAAAAAATATAAATATACTTCCTTATAAGATTTAATAATAATACTACGTCTATACTATGTAGTTATAGTACTTTTGTAAAATAAATATTGTTACAATAGTATATATTTAATATTAGTATAGAAAAACTTTAATAGTCTCAGAACAGAAATTTTTACATTGATTTTTATAAATATCTACGTTCACTAATACTTTATTAATATTTTCCACTCTTATGTAAAGACTATTATTCAATCTAAAAAATCGATTCTATACAAGAACCACAATATAATATTCGAACAATGCTTAATCCACGCACATACATTCACAAGCAAACTCATGCGCATTTTGCACATCACTTACACCACTTCTACGCCATCGCACTAACTCCTCCGTGAATCTCCAGAGATGCGCCAACCACCGGCGGTACCCGCACGAGGGACCTCGAAACCGTCGTCTCCACCTTCGGCACAACAAGAACAACAACCACGGCCACCGCCACCACCAAAGCCAGAACCGCCTCAGCAACTGCAGCAACAGGTATCGCCACCACAGCCAGAGCCAGTGGCTGCGGCGGGTCTGTTCGGCGATGTGCCAGCAGACGACGCTCCTTCTGGTTTCTTCGCCCAGCCAGCCTCGACTACGCCGATCGCGCCAACCGGCTCGGCGTTCGCGGATTTGCTCGGCGATTTTGGTGGCACCACGACCCAAGATGTGCCACCCACGAGTCCAGCCGCCGGTATGGAGTACCCGTCGTCTGCATTTGGGTGAGTTGGTGATTTATTCTTCTTTTGGTTAGAGAGAAATGTGGAAAGGAAAATAATGAGAATGCTGAAAGGCTTTTCTGCGACCATGAATCTGACTAAGCCTAGCAGGATATAGTATGATTATATCTACTTACCAGAAGCCTTTTAGATTTGTTTCCTTTTTCTAACATTTATATTAGACTCTGCAGAAAGTATATAGTGGATAGATGGTTTAAAATCATAATTTATTAATCCTTATATGCAAGTAGATTATAAGGAGGAGTTAAAAAAGCTCAACACTTTCTAGACTTTGCGAAAATGTCATTAGTTTTTTCGAATCACAAAGTAAAATATGTCAGGGACGCAGAAGTAAGCTTAATCTTCTGTATATTCGAATTTACAAAATAAAATTCAAGCCTAAAAAGGCATTCAAATGATTCATTGAATAAAAAAAGCATTAGTCTTGCTATACCTAACTCTTACTACTTGTCACATCCTTCTATCCGCATTCATGAAATCTTTATCTTCTTTCACATTCTTATCTCCCTTTTTCAATGAAAGATAATTTTCCTATTCTCTAAAAAAATAAAATATTTTTCCATACATCACCCCTCACACAAATACCTATAAATATCATTTTTAATCCAGAACGAGCGAGATGGATGGCGGCTTTGGCGCGCCAGTACAGCAAGTCCATGACACGGGCGACGCCTTCGATGCGTTCGCCTCCAAGTTCGACAAGGCAGCGGAGCCGGACGCCGGTACCGGCGATCCCTTCTTCGATCCATTCACTGGCGGCGGCCCGGCCGGCCAGACCGCCATGGATACCTCCAGCGACGGTGAGTCATATTGTCTTGGGATTCGATTTTATCATGTTCTGATGCGGTTTGATATGAAGGGTTGAAAAAAAAATGACGTACGCTACTAGGGAAACAAAAATAGTTGGTATTATGCTTATCAATTGTTTTGCAAAGGTATCCTATACACTTCAACTATTTCTCGGCTTATCTTACTATAATCTGGATAGATGAACGGTATTTACTCAATCTATTGGTAAATTTAAAGAATTATTTTTATCCTGTATTAACACCGAATGGGATAGCCGATATATTGCACATACTGCTGACATGATATATTACTCTGCTCAATCACGTGACCAAGCCATGAAATTTCGTAGGCAAGTAATTCGCGCCAACTCAGCCCTATGAACTGCTATTCAGATTTAACGGTTGATGTCTAGTTTGTAGATCACAAAGTCAGTATAAAGTTACTTGCTCGCGGACGACGCGGTCTATACGCAAGGGGCCATTAAAATTTTATTCCTTATGCAAATAGAAAGGCTCTTTCGGTCTGAGAAACGCGCGCTAAACGGTTAATCTTTGATGATGGCGAACCATAGGATACGTCAATATTCTATTGACTTACAAAATCTAATGAATTACAGTGTGGGGCGATTCAAGCGCTGCTCCCGTCGCGGAACCCGTGACCGGCTTCGAAGCTGATGGCTTTGATTCCTTCTTGAGCATGACTGCTCCACCGCCGGAAGTCACACCGAGGAGGCGAGACTCCGCCGACTCGGATGATGGTCCGGACTTCAGTGTGTTCATCAAGTATGTATAACTTGTTACTTGAACGAAAAGGAAGTTTTATTTGTAAAACTGTAATGCTAACTCCTCATAGCTAGTTTAGGTTACTTTGTCAAATAATACTCTTTTCTTTAACAGTAATAAAAATCAATTACTTTTTCCTTGAATTAATTGTTGCCTTTGTAACATTCCCATTTACCAAAGCATACAATCATTTCGCAAATTAAAATAAGCATTTCCACTACAACTCGCAATAACCATTTGCAGGCCAAAGGACGGCGACCATTCGGCGCACATCGAGGGCGGACCAGTGCCCGTGCTCGCGCCGCCGCCCAAGAGCCCGCTCACCACCGCCTACGCCGACACCTCGCCACGCTTCAATCCATTCGACAAGTCGGGTGGCCTAGCTCAGGACGCGGTGCTCCCCCAGGATGCGCCGCTGCCCTCCGAGATGACCAGAACCGACTCTCAGGTGAGGTTTTGTGTGCGATGATGAGATTTTTCATTAAGTTTGTGGCAGAGAATTGAAAAAATAAAAGTTTTTGATGAACTTTATAACATTTTTTGAACTTAGGTAAAGTGAAATTTTGAAAAATTTGTAGATGAAATCGTATTTGTGATTCGATTGGTTAGTCTGTTGTTGTATTTATGAAATTTTAAAAGATCAATTTTCCAAATTTATTAGCTTTTTTTAACGTCAATTAATTCTTAACGTCAATACATTTTTCACTGGAAAACGTTACGGTAAAAAGTGTTCCAAGAATGGCGAATATATATATCGATTTTAACAGTTATTTAAATTCATTTTCAAAATAGTGGGATGATGTTAAACTCATTGTTTTAGAAATCACGTAGGTATGTTTGCTTAATTAGAGCGAAGATCTATTCGACAGACGGAGATTCATACGCGTTTAATTTGTAGTAACCACGTTTCAAAATTAGGTCAATTGTAAGCTCTTCGCGTTGGATCCGATTCTATGTAAACTTTTCAATCAGCTTATTTCCTTAGCTAATATAAATTTTAACAACATTTCCTCGATGAAAGCAGCTTTTTCTCAGAATCGCGCATCAAACAGCGCATATAACATTTTATTCAAACCGATATTTAATAATAAATCGTCAATATTACGTTCATTTTAAATTATTACAAAATCAAACGAGTTTTATGCACTGATTTTGGGATTATTGCTGTATGAAAATATGATAATTTAAATATCGGGATAAAATGAAAAGGAAAACACGTAATTGTGAAGAGAAACGTACATTTCCCGCAATTTTATTTTTATTTATACCAAAGCAAATATAATTTTGTAAATGCTTTTCGTTATAAAATGTTAAAAAAATAATCCTTGAAAAAACCTAAAAATAATATTTTTGCTGGCGTACTATATTTAATTCCCGGACCCTTTCAAAATAAAAATATCGAATCGGAGTTAAAAATTCAATCAAAATTTGGAACTATCTGAAATCTGATATTCGTATATAGTTCACCTATCAAACAAATTTAATAGTTTTCAGATATATAAAATTAAAAACAATTACTAAAACGATGCATACCACTTTCCAGGAAACTCCACCAACACCTTTATTCGACGAAGACATGAGCCAGCCCCTGGAGGACTTCCCTCGTATCAACTACTCGGGCGATTACTGGGAGATGCAACTCCGTCAACCCACGAAAAAGAAAATCACCGGCCAGCGTTTCTGGAAGAAGATCTTCGTGAAACTAGTCTACCAGGGCGACAGTCCCGTGCTGCAGCTGTTCAACAACAAGGGCGACAAAGATCCCTTCCAAGAATTGCCGTTGCTGGCTTGCTACTCGGTCTCGGAAATCGCGGCCCAGCAGTTCGACCAGTACGGCAAAATATTCACCGTCAAGCTGCAGTACATATTCTACAAAGAGCGACCTGGGGTCCGACCTGGACAGGTCACTAAAGCCGAGAGGATTACGAATAAACTCAGTCAGTTCGCCGCTTACGCGATACAGGGAGATTATCAGGGTGTCAAGGAGTTTGGCAGCGATCTGAAGAAGCTCGGGTTGCCCGTTGAACATGCGCCCCAGGTAAGTGGGAGAAGAGTGACGGGTTGTGGGATTTCGACTCTGGAATATTGTTCTTTATGGGAGGGTTGATGGTTTTTGGTATATCGAAGTGGATGTTTTACTATAATGGTATTATTAAAGTAAAAAGTATTTCTGTGTTTAAGAAAATTCAAAACATAGCAAAAATTGTACGTTTTCATACCTAGGTCACGCATCTTTTACATTTTCGAAGATTTTATGCACTTTTGTAGTGTTATGTATGCTTTTATAAATTTATAATTTTTGTAGATGTACAAAGGTACATAAAAATATCGAAAAGTAATTGAGATGCGATAGATGACGTACATTTTTGCTGAATTTTGTTATTTTATTTTCACTGTGAAAATATTTATATGATTATTTAAAAATAATATGTTGTTATATAAATGGATTTTGATAAAAATAAACTATCTTGATGATTTATCTTAATATGAATAATTTAAAACAATATTCTGGAGTTAACTGTTAGATAAATCGTCTTCCTCATTGTTTTTGAGTTTAGCGATGATTAAACCCTGGTATTCGATAAGTGAGCAGCATTTCTTTCCTTGCTACATCGTAAGCCAAATCATTAAATTTATTAATTCAAATACAGATAAATATTTAATATAACGTAACTTTGGATATAAACATTAAAGAAATTGGGAAAAAACGATTGTTTTTACTATGTAGCAAGTTTCATCATTTCGGTGAAGTAAAACGAAAAGAATGGTCTGCGCGCCCTTCGAATTGCTTAAATTTGCTGACCCTTTTTTTACTTTATTCCATAGCCGTTGTAAATAAACCGTTAAATTTTTTTTAAACCAGCGATTTTAAGTATTTTGGCACGGGTGTTTCCGCTGTAACTCCGAGGCGACTCTCTTACGTAGTTTTCCCGGAACCACGCAAAAAAGCCTCTTCGCCGTTATATCGGCCGAACATTCCGGTCACTGTCGGTTTAAATCTCGCTCAACTTGAAAACGTCATTATTCCTGTTATTGAACACACCTACATTTGTGAACTGTAACCTATTTCTCTATTCGACAATAATAATAAATAAAATCGAACGAAACTGCCACACCACGCTGTGATCGAAAAGTTGTATTTTGATCGAAAAATGTTTTATAGAGTAGCTTTGAAGTAAGTAAACACGAAAAGATCATCATCTTTTTTGTTTAGATTCATGTTTATTATATACAGCGAGCGTTATAAACTCATTTCTCAAATCATAGTTTGATTTTTAGATGCGCAAACAGCCGCAAAGCTTTACATTTGTATAATATTATAGTTTTTTACTGCTAGTTTTTTGCAATACTGCAATATTATTGCGTACAGGCTCATCTCATTCGCACTGTTTTGAACACACACTGTTTTTGTTATAAGTGGATTTGTGTTGAGTGAGAAAGTAATGTTTCTCAGTATATTTACAAATGATTAGAATATAGAAATTATATTTTATATTTTTTGCATCTTTTAATCTTAAATTACAATTTACTTTACAATTACTAAATGCTCTAAGATAACAGTAATATTAAATGAAGTAAAAATACTAGTCACAATTTTATTTTTAGAACTCTATATAAAAGTATTAAAAATCGTTTACAAAATTTACGCTTATAATACTTCTAAAAAGAAATAGTCCGTAGACCGTAGCACATTACTCTCTCATCACTTTCGCTCTAAACGCTCTTTTTGACTATATATCACCCTTATTGTTATTACCATTCGCCTCATTCGCTCCAATAAAAAAGCTTCACCACACCCTCGATTTTCGCGCGTCCCGCAGATCTCGCAGCTGTTCAAGATCGGCTCGCAGACTTACGAGGACATGAAGCAGTTCTCGGTGACGGTCGAGGAAGCGCTCTTCCGTCTGCAGGTGCACCGCGATCGAGCCCTGCAGTACAAGATGGAGGAAGTGCAGATGAGCGTCGTCGATGAGCTCTACGTCGAGCAGAGTTACGATGGGCACGTGGAGAAGCAGATTGCCCGGGTGCGATTGTTCTTCCTTGGATTCCTCTCTGGTGAGAAAATTATTGTGATTATTAACTAAATTTTGGATTTCGACAAGTATAACTTGTAATTATTTTTGCTGGGAAATTTTTCTCTTCGCAGGGTAATATGTTTATTTTAGAAATGTCTCGTTTTTAACGGGTTGCATTTTATAAGCATGGGAAATTTTCATACAGTAAATGTAAAGTGGGTTAAAGAGGTTTTGCGTACAAACAGAATGTCAATAATGCGTTCTGATTTCAATAAATTGAAAAACGGAAAGCGGAAAAGTACTTTTGTAATAAACTTTTCTTCTAGAAGGTAGTTATTAATATTTCCTTTTTATTGAAAGAAATGTCACGAGTAAGCTTAATTCACACTGATCATAAATTATATATTACTTTATAATAATGTGATTCTTCATTGCAGGCATGCCGGATGTGGAACTGGGAATCAATGATATCTGGAGACAGGGAAAAGAGGTGGTCGGCAGGCACGATATTATCCCCGTGGCGACGGAAGAATGGATCCGACTCGAGAACATTGAGTTTCACGCCTGCGTCCAGCAGGACGAGTATGAAAAGTCGAGGATCATTAAGTATGTCACTTACCTCACGAGCTAAATATCCAAGTAGATCTTCCTCGTACCCACGTGATGGTTTATACACACGTAATAACGGTTTTTCGCATGCACTCTGCTAGAAATCAAAATCATAGTGTGCTTCACTTACTTATTAATACATTAATTAATAAACGTATTTTACATATATTTAATCCCACGCTTCCCTGTCGCATGTAAGTGCGCACTAATGACACTAACGCAATCTGTTTACTAACGCAAGGTTCAAGCCGCCGGACGCGTGCTACATCGAGCTGATGAGGTTCCGCGTGAGGCCGCCCCGGAATCGTGAGCTGCCACTGCAGCTCAAGTGTGTGATGTGCGTTACCGGCCGCAAGGTAAATACATAGAGAATTGGCTAAATATCCATTAGTGTAATTAACGAGCATACGTTTGGCCGCCTATCCAGTGATCGTACATCTGAATTAGAGATGTCAGAGTGAATAATTAATACATAGCTCGATTTGAGTTCTCTTGATTTGAGATAATAGGTTTGGGTTGTTAGTGGTACTTGCTAAGACCACTTTTTGAATGATTAACCGTAACAATTATTAACAAATAAGGGCATCCTTTTCCATACAGTTTAATACATTTCTATAGATTTTCCTAAGAAGAAAAAGATTAATAACATACCATAAAACATTTCATCATCGGAACCATTATTCTGGCTTCAAAGCTGGCTCATACATAACCCGCATCTCGGAAAATTCCAGGTCGAGATACGAGCAGACATCTTGGTACCAGGTTTCGCGTCGCGCAAGCTCGGCCGCGTGCCCTGCGAGGACGTGATGGTGCGCATCCCAATACCCGAGTGCTGGATCTACCTGTTCCGCGTTGAGAAGCACTTCAGGTACGGTTCGGTGAAATCTGCGCACAGGCGTACCGGCAAGATCAAGGGTATCGAGCGGTTCCTGGGCACTGTTGACACCTTGGAGCCACAGCTGATGGAGGTGACGTCGGGACAGGCCAAGTACGAGCATCAGCATCACGCGATCGTATGGAGGATGCCGAGGTTGCCCAAGGAGGGACAGGGTGAGTGGATATATGGAAGAAACTGGTGCTCGAGGAGAGGATTGTTAATTGGTATGGGTGTTGTGGGGATTTTGTAAGAGTTTGAGGTGGATTTGCAAAATATGGAAATTCAATAGTATCCTTGCATCTATTGAAGTAAATAATATTTACAGGATATTCATGGCTCAGGGAATAATTAAGACAATTGATAACGAGACTTATATTTAGTTATAATTAAATTTTCTTTTAGATATATGTCAGATTTTGAGCTGTTAACAAAATATTTTTAAATTTGAAAATGATTAACAAATTTCAATGAATTAATGAAAAAATTGGTCATTATTTAGGTACTAATTATTGAATATATCTTCATAACGATTAACACTTTCCAGAATTATACAGTAAACTGGACTGGATAATTAAAAAAACAGTAAACTTTATTGTCTATAATTTTCTTTAGTGGATCGTATTTTTTAATATAACAGAGAGACTAGTGAAATGTTCGCAACTTGATGTAGAGCTATAAACAATAAGAACGTCACATGACGTTATGATAATACTATACAGATGACAATAAACAACATTTAAGATGCATTTCTTTATTGCAAAGATTAACAACTTCTACAAAAAATTACTGAATTCATTACAACTACATCATCTTGCTATACCAAAAGTATTATATATTTATATTAGGAAAATTACGAATTATGTCGATTAAAACGATATGCTAAAAACCTTGAAAAAAAAAACATATTATCATATGAAAACATAAATCCATATTCATTGAATTCTTAGCAAAATCTGTATTTCCCCATTTACAACCTAATATAATTACCTACAACCTTCGAAAACCAGCCCACTAAACCAGAAACAAAATCTAGATCACAGACTCGACATTCACCTTACTAACAAAAAAAACCTTTCTCATCAGGAGCATACACGACGCATCAGCTGGTCAGCCGGCTGACCCTGACGTCGTACGACCAGGTCCCGGAGAAGCTCGCCGAGTACGCGTACGTCGAGTTCACGATGCCGGCCACCCAGGTGTCTCACACAACCGCCCGCAGCGTCAGCTTCGCCGATTACGACGGCGATGTGCCGCCCGAGAAGTACGTCCGCAACCTGTCGCGCCACGAGTACAGGTGAGAAGATTTTTATTAAAGAGTATTAAAAAAGTCAAAGAATTAAAAAAAAAATTTGTTCTTCACTTTATACGCTGTTCTCTTCTTGAGAAAAAGACTTGGGAAACTTAATTTGCCGCGCGTGAGTGAAATTTCCTGGTAAGGTAAAAGCGAAGAATTAACGGTGCAGTATAAAGGACACGCACGTGACGATAAAGGCGATGTACCATTACGTCGCTTTGGCGCGTATTAACGGTGACACGGTTAAATTTTTACGCGGTACGTATAGTACCTGTCGCAATGAGAGCGTTATAGTCCCTCGTAAATTTTATTAATCCGTTTCGTCAGCTTCACTCTTGCTGTAAATCTTGTATTAAACTCGTGTAACTCGAAATTGTTTTCAATATATACTCGGAAGAATAGACGATTTTAGTTGTACAATGTTAAACGTTCGTTTCACTTTGAACAAATTGATGTTGCGGGTATATTCTAATCGGTACCGACACGATACGGCATATAAAGCCTATCTAGTAAACACGCTAATAAAATCATTATATGCCCATCTACCTTTTCACTCACAAATCACCGGCGAACAATCGACTCTCACACACAAATACGAGCCTCATTACCAATCGAAAGGTCGTCGTATTAGATTCGCGTGACGGCCTCGGGCGCATGTGCACACATATATTATCAAATTGATTTCGTGCGCACGAAAAAACGATTATTACGCGCGCACGAAGTGCGAGCGAGTGAACGTATAGAGGCAATAGGTGTATGTATATGTACGTGAAAGTTCGGCAATTGGGAAACGTTGCGCGCTTGCGCAAAGCGCGACCTCTAATGCAACGGGGAATGATTGGTTGGGTGTCGGTGATTGTATAGTGCCGAGCTACGACGGTGTTGAAGGATCGCTGGATTAAGGGTCATAATGTTTTACAGTAGGATAAGGTTTAAAAGGTAGTATTAAGATTATTGATGTTTCCTATGGGGTTCGAGTAAGATGTCGTATGGTGAAAGTTACATTGAACTCTTATTCATTTAAAATTTGTAAAATACTCAAATGAGCTCAAACGGCTTTTTCATATTAAAAAAAAAGAAAAATTTATTACGTTTTTTTGTGAATTCTTAGATTTTGGCACTAAAAATGTTTATGTTGAAAATTTACATTCTAAGAAATACCATGTAAAATTTCATAATAGAGAAAAATTTTAATGTCAAAAGCAACCATCATGTTTCCACGTTCCAAAAACTTTCTCCCAATATTAATTTTTTATCCTTGTCTTTTTTTCTCAGGGTGGGTATCGAGCACACGCAGGGCGAGGGCCCAGGCGCGTACGTCACCGCGACCGCGACCTCGCTATCAACGCCGAAGAAGACGATACCGGAGTCGAGCGGCGAGTCGCACGACGAGGCCACCGACCACGCAGCCTCCGACTCGGACTCGTCCGACTAAGCTGTTTCTTCTTTCTTTTATTTATTTTTTTTTAGAGAAAATCGCCGTCAGTGTGTTTGCGCGCGTGACTTTATGCGCGAGGGAAGCTTGGGGTGTCGTTGAAATAGAGCTGACGATGATGGATTTCCTTTCTTTTTAAATTTGTTGACTAAAGGGTGAAATTTTACCTTTTTAATAGTTTTTAGGGAATATGATGCATTTACTTTGTCGTTTAAGAAAATTACAGTGAAGAATATTGAAAAAGAAATGTTAAATTATCTCAAAATTGAGACATAACGCTGAACTGTCAACGTAATAACTTAATTAACGTATAGAAAATATCGAAAAAAAAGTAATTGACTACGGTTACCATCTAACCGCTTAAAAGTACGCTTTAACAAAAATTAGTCGACAACTCTGTGCAACCAATAATTTTTCCGACAAAAAACCGCGATTCTTAAAAGACCTACTCCGAACCCCGGCAGCGTGAAACAATCCTTAAACAGCACGTGCGCGGAAAAATCGTGATCTTGCGGCCATTAAACGCGCTCACTTACTCGTCGCGCGCGGCGAGCGAGCGAGGCATGGAAATTGCGAATTTAGCGCGTAAGTACAATGAAAACCGGAGGTCGAGCCGCGCGCGCGCGCACACGTAAATGGCTACGACCTCCGCGAGCCCGTCTATATCGAATTAGCCACGCGGCTCTTTATCCGCGCGTGTCTGATTTGCCTTTCTTCTAATTGCTTCAAGTGAAGTTTCATTGTTTTAATTTTTGCACGAACGATGATGGTACTATATTATGACGATGCTCTATTTCGGATTCACCCCAGGATTCCCTCGAGAGAGTGGGTTTGTGGAAGAATGCGTATAGGAGGAGTAAATCAAGAAAAAATAATAACGCAAAAAAGAAAAAAACCAACCAAACTTGCACGCGGTTATGTTGTGTTATGTAGTGTTACGTAATAGGTACATCGTTGACGCGTATACATATATTATAGCGAGCATTATATTATATATATTATATATCGTGTTACTTCGATTTTACGATGCTGGCGACAACAAGTTCCATTTTACGTAGCTGTAGAGCTGTTTTTGCCCAGCGCGCGCGCCGCGACGTTAATTTGCGGGTGGCGAGGAAAGTAATTGAAGAGTTTTATTTTATTTGCGCTTAGAATATGATTGTTGAAAGCTCGTACAGATGCTTTTTATTTTAAAGTGACGCAATCGTTGAGTTTTTTAAAAAGAAAATTCGTTTTTTTTTTTATCAAGCATCAGAAACAAATGTTTACTCAACTTTGATAATTTTCCTCGGCGCTTATCCGGACGATCAGTCGGAATGCCTCGCGGCTCTCGCTTCTGAATCCTTTCGGTATTGGCATAATCAATTCTCTCGACGTTGCGCGCATCTATCGTCACGCGCGCGCGAGAGAGACGCTCACTTGTGTATTAAACTAACGATAATATATATAGGTAACGATGATAAATATGTAAAGATTAATGAGGTACATACAACTTAGTCGCTGATGATAACGTTTGTTTTTCCGTGATTCGTTGTAGCCGTTCTCCTTATTATTTTTTATTCGGACCATATATCGTTGTATAGGTTCATTTTTTACTGTGATTTTGATTGTTTTTTTCGTGCGATCGAGCATTTTGCCGAGTTCTTTTTTTTAGATAAAAGTGTGCCATTTACGGGTTTTTTAATATCGTCTAGTCATTTACAATAGCCATGTGTTTATCGTTTATTTTTGATATGCCTATAGTGTGATACTTAATTTTATTTATACCAGACCAAGATAGAGCTGTGAAACGACAACGACAAACATCCATGCAATTATCGTTTACTCACTGACAAAAATGCACACACATATATACTACACACATCCCATTATAATTTACTTCACGACATATTACCATGTATGTAAAAACCGTAGGAATAGATAGACATGGACGGGAACAAGGAACAAGTGGGGAAAGTGTCATACACAAAATACGCGCATAAACTGTACGTGCCTCGTTGATTCTGATGGAAGCAAGGACAATACTGATTTTGCGTTCTTTCGTCGCTTGAAGCATTGATATAAGAATGACAAAAAAAACGAAAAATATGGTATTATATATATTATATCAAAGGGAAAAAACTATTATACAGTAGCTTATATCGCGTTCGTTCGTTCTGCAATTGTTCGCCACGAGGCCGAAGCGACACGACTGCCTCGATTTTTGTAGTCCGTTATCATTCTATACCATATCATGTGTATTTATTGTAAACATTTCGTTCCGAATGAAAGTATGAGGTGTGTATTGTAAAGAAATTATATAGTATATATATAAACACACACGCAGTTGAATTGAGTAGCCGCATCCCGTCGCTTCAGTGTCATTGTAGAAAGAGAGAAAGAGAGTGCAGTGAGTTCCTTTCGAGTAGCCGAATCGCAGAGACAAAAACCGACCATTTTTCCTATATACACACACACAAACTTGCATATACATACTTATACATATATAAACGAATAATCGAACTTGCCTTCGACGTTTCCCGACGATGTGTGTATAATAATTAATAATAATAATGATAAAAAGAATCAAGTTGAGAAGATGAAGAAAATAAGAAGCGTCTATTATATACGTCGTAGCCTCTCGCACGTTGTTGTTGTTATTGAAGTATCTCTCTCACATATATACACATACACACATACATACATACACATGCGCATGTATAATCCTATGCATTTCTTTCTTGCCTCGAACGGTGCGCATACGTGCGAGATTACGTCCGCTTTATTATATATTTCCCTTAATTTGTACAAAGTCGTTGATATATATGCAGTTTTACGTTGCGGTGCCTAGGTGTGCGCATAAATAACGACGACCGGATCTCATTGTGTATAATTGACGATAATCAGGGAATATCGAGTATTATTGTAGTATGCGTTTTAGCGCGAGGAGAACAGAAGTACCTTCGAAAGAGCCTAAATAATACCTTGTATTGAAACGTTTAAGCAATATTTTCATATATATTGATTATTATGCATGGAACGAAGGGAATTACGAAACTTCGTCGTCGCCGCGAAATTGCCAAGTTTTATTTACGCTCTTTCTTTTCGCTGTCTATCCGTACGTATTATACGTAGTGTGCAGTGTAATTACATGATATATGTCGCGCAACAAATGCCTTGCTATTGAATGAATATTTAATCGTTGAGCACACAGCCATCGCATCGAAATCACATTGAGCTTACAAAACCACAAAAAGTATCTATATATATATTCAAAATAATTATCTATGAAAATTATTATATAAAACGATTGTTCATTTGACTTCTCGTGATTATTTGCGGTTGTTCATGCGGTTCATAGTCTATCATTCGTCCATAAAGTATTACTGTAAATGAATATTATTTATCAGAACTAAAGTTGCTTATTATAACAAAATATTCGTTCAGATTCCAAGGTATAATACTAGTCAAGTAAGTTTTTTTCGTTCGCATTACCGTTTCTTTGGCGAAAGCGCTCGCCCCGTTATTTTGGTCGCCGTACACCGGCGACCATAATTTACAGCCTCATACCAAATATTAGCGCGTAAGATCCCTAGATTAAGTACATATACGCATATTACCAGTAGGTATATCCAGTGTAACAATGTGTACATAAGATCTAGTCAAGTAAGTTTCATTTTCGAGTCGAGGGGATAGAGTAAATTTTATCGTTTCGTTGGACATTTTTTGGGGTTCCGATAACAAGGAACCCGTGGAGTATGTTCTAGTCACAACACACCCGTAGGTCTAAGGATTAGGTTTAAGGATTATCTATAAGGGTTGTAGGTGTAAGTCTGATGATGTGGATTTATGTTTTGCGCAATGAATGGTTTGGTTGTTCTTGTCATAGGTCAGTGAGATTTGTCTTGAGTTACAGTAGTGAGGAGTTTTAACTGAAGATTGTTCAAAAAGTTATTGTGATAATTAGATTAATGTTTCTAGTCGAAATTCAAATGAAAGACCGCGTATGTAGTCTACATTCCTCTTCGAAATACTCATTATTACTTATTTATTCGTTTAAAGCTAGATTATAGATAGTTTTTAAATATATAGATTTAACCGCATATATACGTAAGAACATTATTGCGCATTTGTTAATTTTAGTGATGGAAAGTTGAAAAAAGCCGGTGCATCAAAGTGGTCATTGCAGTTAGAGATATAAATTATCGCTATAGAGAAAATAAAACTAATCCTCCGTCGTGATTCCTTAATTCCCCCCATCGCACACGCTTCAACTGTTCATATTATGAAAACACAAAAATCGGGTCAGTCGCTTCGCGAGCGATTTTTATTTCGGAACCGCGGAGGAGGAAAATTGACCGCGAGCGCGTAATAACGTGTGCGGCGCGTATAGGCGTGTGTGTAATACGTCAATATCCGTGGCGCGCTATTTCGGGGGTGATTTGTTTTTACGAGAAAATCGGGCGTTTCAGAGAAGTCTTGGGTTACCCTGGTTTTGGAGTTTATAAAAGATGATTGATTAGTCAAGGAAGAAATACTCGCGCTTGGGTTGTTTGTTTTTCATTGAAAATGTTTTTGTTTCGTTTACGAATGTAAAGCCAATATTAACTTTGTGGTAAATTTGTGTTTTTAAATAAAAAAAGCCGTCAGCGGGGCTGTACAAACTCGCTTGATTCTGACCAATTATCGATTTCAAAACTGGATGAAACAAAGCAGCATGCAAAACCAAGTATTACGCGTCTCAACGTACACACACACGCATTTTATCTAGGAATATTAAACGTATAACCAAAAGTATAAAGAAAACGTTATTAAAAAAAAGATGAGTTTCGACGACGAGACTCGCGCCCAGGACACGCGAGTTCCCAGCTTGTGATCTCAGTACCGTATAATGTAAACGTACATAGTAATCGTGCACGCGTGATATTGCCAGAACGAACAAAGAAAAAAATAATAAAGCAAACAAACAAACGAAAATCTAATAACAATAAACGTAAATCCGTTGTTTAGCGAGAAAAGAACAAAAAAATCGCGTAAGCAAAAAACATTAACGATAATAAGTAACGCTAGTTATAACGTAGGAGAATATTATGATTGTGAGGAAGTAAAATCGCGATAGTTCGCGGTGTAGGTGAAATCAATACTGTATTACGATTAGGAAATATGAATATTATAAATACGGAAATTGTACGAAATTACGTATAGGAGTTTAAACGACACCGATGTAGCCGATCGTCTTGACATGTATGCTGGACCTCGAGATACCGGTAAGTGCCACAGGTGATAACCTGTAGCACTTGCCGGCGCCTCGTAAGTGCGAGTCGCGAACCGCGTGTAACTGTAAATTAAAAAATTCTAGTACCTAAGCAACTCTCTTTTCTGACTCTACCCTAAGAAGAAGAAGAAGAAAAACAAATCAACAAACCAAAAATCAACAACAGCAAAGAAAGTGACGAAACAAAGCAACTCTATAAGTATTAAGAACGCATATATACCGGTACGAACAATACTAAAGTCTAATTACTCTAATACATACACACATTATACTTACACACTAAAATATGATAAATGACGTGAAGAGAGAGAGAGAGAGACGACATCATCCAACGGTGGCGTTCCGTAAAGTGTTACCGAACCGCAGCCCGCGCCATCGCGGCTCGACGCTCGCGGGGCTGGCGGCGCGCGTTGGCATAAGTGTATTATTATATAGTAAGATGAAGGGAAAGATGGAGATCACCTGTAACGATAAATTGCACTATACATATAAATACGTGGGAGATCGTAGCTTATATTATACTATATACATAAACCGGTATGTGTAACCGAGTGTTTCTTTTTTCGTTGGAAGTGCGAGAGCATAAGAGAGAAAGATATATAAATATATTAATGCTTGATCGTGGTGTACCTAAATGACAAAAAAAGTAACCAGCGTATGACCGAGGTCTCGTCGAGACTTCGACGCGCTAGTATATATACGTATTATACATATGTGCGTGTATGTGTACATGTACATATTATTATGTTATTATTACGTGTAGGTACAGTTCGTAGGCAGAGGATGAAAGAGAGAGAGAGAGAGAGATAATATAAGTAAGTGCTACTTTGATAAGAGCGTAACCTAGGCGCTGCGCTTGATGCTGTTCATTGTTCTTTCGCGTGTGTTTTCACCTGATTTGCGCATTTTAGCTGAATTTTTACCTGTTTGGTTTAGCTTGACTGTCGATTAATCGATCGATTATGATTTATACCTATAGCGAAGAAGCGTAAGTTGCGCGTCGGCACACATTCCAGGTAAAGAAAGTAACGTTAAGGGGGAGATCCTTTATATATATAAATAAGTAATATAACTATAAATAAAATTCCAATGAAGTAACACGACAAATGAAAAAGCCCAATTATCAATCCAGAAAATGATTATATTATAAACAAAACCAAAAAATTGTGGCGCGCGAGTGTGTCGCGCGCCGTGTATAAGTTTATTATACATAATGTCTCGCGTCTGGTGGAGGCGAAAGCCATGCCCTTATTGAGTTGTATATCGATTTAACAGTGTATAATGTATAATGTTTGCTCGACGTATATATAAAGAAAAGGAAAAAAAAATAATATGAATTCCAGAATTAACAAAAAAACAAGAAAATTACACACAAAAAAGTAAAAGTGAAGCCTGTAATATGTATCACGAAAACTTTAGCCTCTGTATACTGTTTTTTCGAGCGCGAGAATAATAAAAAAAAAATAATAATAATAATAATGATTATGATGATGTTTACGATGATATAATGATGATGATGATGACAATGATGATAATGCTGATGAAAGAAGAGCGAGAGAGTGAGAGGGAAAAGTATAAGAGTGGACACGAAAAACGACGAGGATGAGAGTAAAGCAAAAACAAAAAAAAAAACAAAAAACAAAACGATGTATTCTTATTGTATGTATCATACGACGAGAAAGTATAATCCACACTTGGCGAATTATACAATTTAGCGCGTAATAAGATTATAAACCAACAAAAACAAACAAAGAAAATAATAATAATAATGATAAGGCGGGAGTGCAGCGAATGATACCACTGTTAGCTGAGAAAAAAACCATCGATAAATTCTATGTATCGATAAATAATATAAAATTGTTTAAGTCATTAAGATCCTCGTGTGTTGTGTTGTTAATTCATTTGTAGACTACAATTTTTATTTTTACCCTTAATTTTCATATATCTTCTTTTAATATTTCAATAAATTTCAGTCTCATAAAAGTGAACCTGATTTACTTACACATAAATTAATAATTATATTTTAATTTTTATGAAAACGAAAAATATTTCTTCATACCTATTAAGGTTTATTAATATTTTTTTAAGAAACACATTTTTATACTTTATTTTCAAGTATTTTATGAAAAGAACATTTTTTTTCTCACCACCGAAAAATAAGAATGGAAACAATCAAGCACTCTTCAATCTATCGACAAAGTTCACACAATACATCGCAACTTCACCTCATTTCGGGCCATCAAAATTCCGCAACAAAACCTCCATCTTTTAGGTTATGCAAAATTCTCAATTAAAACACACATATACCAACCCCCACCACATCGAAATCTCACCCACTGAACGTCCATCGCATCCTCGGAACTCGGAAACCCAGACATCGACATTGTAAGTACATCCAAATTAAACGATCTTTGCATTCGGTCATCCATCAAAGGAGATAACCGCTTTTACGGTATATATATATACAAATCGACGTGCCGACCTCGGAAGTGTCGCAAAACCAAAATACCCTTGACTCTTCCGCGTCCGTTTTGACGAAAAGAGCGGGCTTTCCTTCGAGGAAGCAATTAACCGTCGATTTCAATTAGCGCAAAGCGGGATGTCGGAAGGCTAATTAATGAGAATCGGTTCACGTCAGGGATATTAACAGAGGAATCCGTGTAAAATGAGGTTATTGTGTGAAATCAGATGTTGCGGGCGGTTGAAAAATGCGCCGTGGCGAGATTATGGCGAGATAGAGCGCGCGTATAGTAAGGTTTCTTTTTCATGAAAAGCGACAGTAATTTATGCCCCTGTGCCCGCGGATTTCTTATCGGCACAGTTCATCGCCGTGTAATGTTCTATCTAGGGTATATAAGTATGAACGTTACAGGTTTTTGTTGTTAAAATTATTGTTTAGAGAAATTTCCAATTTAAAAATAATAAGGAAATTATTTAAAAAAATCATAGTAATTTGCATTATATGATTGTGTTTCTAATCCGCAATTTTGGTTCCCAACTTGTTGTAAAAAAATATATTATGTTATGCTCCTTTTAAATAAAATTATTGTCAGTACAACATATATCGTAATAACTGAAGCTACCAAGTTCCATAAAAAAATACTAAACCTATAATATTTAAGTAAAGATATAAATTTCACATTTCTAAACAATATACGTAAATATTATACACCACAGTGCAATTTCCACTAACTCCTCACTTTTCCATATAAGCCTATTCCTCAGCGCCTAATCAAATCCATTGCTCTATAAAAAGACTCCCTGTGACTTGCATCCAGGTCATCGCGCGGATTTCGTAAATCGATATAGCAATTTCTTTCTCCCTCCCGTATACCTGCACATCATCTGTATATATACACATACATGTATATAATAAAGGTCGACGACGGCATATATCGTCACAGTTCATCATAACCCGACGGCTCGGCCCGCGGCCATTGTATTTAAATGTCCCGCGAGTGCGCGGGGAGTCAATTAGGTAAAGTGAAAACTTCGAGCCTACTTCCCAGATGCGACGATTTGCGGTGCGGTGTACAGAATGTTTATGACATTAGGGTTTGGTTGAGAGGAGGGGAACACTTTGTTGAGAGGGAAAATTGATGTAGGGCTCGGGTTTGGTATGATGATGTCAATTCAATTTCTATTCAATAGCGGGTACTTTATTCGTATATAATTATTATACGCGAATTTGCATCATCATTGGATGTTGTATGCATACGTTATAAAGCGGTTGTAATAACGGTTACTTTTACAATTCTAAAATTAGAAAAATGTATTTTTTAGCTTGCGATTGATATATTAATTGAACCATTTTAACTTTTTTTTATAGATGCGTGACATAAAAGCTTGGATAATTGGTCTGTGAATTGATGCATATTACCAAAGGCAAAATATATCGAAAATTATTGAAATGATGATTGAAAAGATATGTTAAAATTAAAACATTTTACTACTTACAAAGGGAAAAAAAGTTGATTGCGTGGCCCAATTCGATGAGAAATTCGACCTCACGGTGAACCTCATTTGTTCGAGAATTGGAACTTGATTTTTTCGATTCCCCAAGAGAACATTACAGCCTACAAGAGGGAATTGAACATTTCCGGCGTTTCCGTATTTTTATTCTATTCAACAAAACTTTAATCTCCATTCATTAACCAGCCTACTGTTCGAACCATAAAACACGGTACCAATAAGCATGGTCAAATAATTAAAAAAAAAATGGTTCCATCGATATATCGGTCGCTGCGCCTACACCACCTTCACCATCTTCCGATATACTTATAATATACACACGAGGCTTCGTTCCCTCGTACGCTGTGTGCCTAATGCGCGATAATGTGAGACGCTGTCTTCACAGCCTTGCCTGAAATAACGCAGTTCGCGCGCGTGGAATCGGGTCGCCATCGATTTTCGGAGCGATTCGGAAATGGATTTTGCGTAACAGGAGGTATAGACTGGGAAGGTCGGGGTCGATCAGGGGGTTTTATAGAGTTCTATAGGATTTAAATTGAGAGGGGGTTGAGATTAGATTAAACGAAAACAAAACATATTGGATAGTGAGAAATAGTGGGTTTTGCAAAAGTGCGAGTAGAATTTTGATTGCTGTCAGTTGGTCACTTTTATATAAGAATTACGTTTAAAATGTATTATGGGTTATTTATTGTATGACATTTTTTTTGTGTTAAAAATTACAGTGCTTATATACAATAGCTTAAAGTAATTAATGATCAAAGTTTTTTTTTAGATAATATGGCATGTTAAATAAAATGATAATTAGTATCATAACGAATAGATTCTCCCATTAAAAATGTCATATCCATTATTGTTTTTTTTTTCTATTTTTTATCGCATGATGCAATATCATCTACAGTCACACATTTCTTTGAAAATGTGTCTCTTCTTTTGAATTGATTTTTTCAATTATTAAATAAATCTATGCAAGCCATTAGGCCTTTTCTGCAATAAAAATACTCAATAATTCATCCGATTAAAATACCAGTAGCTTTAATATTACACACTTGAATCAAGGTATCACCTTACCAGATCACATATCGTCGTAATTGAAAAAGGAAAGTCACAGACTATATTGCGTGAAGCGTAAACATGGAATCGTACAATGATACTCATAAGTGTATACATAAATACAAATAAAATGTAGTAAGCTGTTGACTTGCGGTAAACATAATTAAATTTTTTATATAAGTATATAATATTCGATCGAAAGACGTTTTTTTACTGCGTAAAAAACGGAGACAGAGTCGAACAAAGTGGCGATTCTTTACGGAATCAACGCGCAGAAAAGGAGTGAGGGAGGGAGAGAGAGAGAGAGACAGAACGAGGAAGACGGGAGATTGAAAAGGCAAAAACGCTTCAAGAGCGTCGCGGTCGGACAAAGATCGCGAGTGGATAAGGCGAGAGATAAAGAAAGATGCAGAGAACTCTCTCTCTCTCTCTCTCTCTCTCTCTCTCTCTCTCTCTCTCTTGCACGCTTACATTCGTTTATCATTTCGATTTTTAAAGCGGTTTTCCCACTTACTGAAAATTTTGTGTACCTAGTAATCGCATGAAAATCAATGATAAAATTATTTCCCTCAGAGGTATGTAGTTAAAAATTCCAAAATTACTGATGACGTACTCAAGTGCATTTCATCGTCTCCCTATCACAATATTTGATCACACATTCTAATTGATAGTGTAGCTTACCGCGATACCATCGCATCGTGTCATTATTACAGAGCTCACGCAGTAGTTTTTAATAGACTTGTTCATCATAGCGTTAGAAAAGAACCACGACGTATTGTAACGATTGTATCGCGTAATTTTATTGTTATACGACGGTGTAGCTTGATTATTAGCTTTAATTATCATGATCGAAGGATCGAAGAATATAACGTGAGAGTATGTACAATGAAGTGAATGGGAATGAATATAAGGTGCAAAAACGCATTTACTCCGAACAAATTCGCGCGTTTCTTTTGTAATTGCGCGCGCTTTTCTTCTCATATCATTTTCTCGCGCGCACTCTTTTACGCCTATTCGCACACTTCCCGTACGATCTTTCACACGTTGCTGACGAAACAATGTCCCACCTGGTGTGCTGGTACACTCCTATACAATTTGCAAACGAGGTGTACCCGCGTGGTCGCTGAATTTAGCTGCGTGAAATTTCACTCCGAATTAGAATAGATAATTAGATTTTTTGTCATCAAAAATGAGGATTCTTTTTTTTTACTTTTTAAAATTATTTCATTTCTAAAATTAAACAAATGAACTATGACCAAACGAATTGGCTTTGAATTTAATAATATCCTAATCCAATTAATGCGGTATTAATGAAATTCACAGCCGGAAATTTGCGTAAATAAAATTTTAATAATCACCTTATAAGTATTTAATTTAATCCCCATAAGCATACTCCATGAAAAGATCGAATGATTCATATTAAAATTTCCCTAACAAATTAGATCGCTATAACAACATTATCATCATAATATTACAACAATACTACAACAATATTGTAACACCACTATCTCTACTATTCCCATCCTGTAATCCTCCTCCACCTTCCGCATCCATTTAAATACCCGCGTGCGTCGTCCACTGCCCTTTAAATCCCACTCACTCAGGTTCTCCCCTTCGATAGTGGAAGCGCCGCACAACACATCACGATATATACATCCCACCTCTCTCTCGCGGCGGTCGATCGGCTGCACCGCCGCCGTCGCGCGCGCGTCCTTCTCTCTCTCTCTCCCCTCTTTTCTCCCCCACATGCATACACATACACACAATGATAGTCGTATGTACTGTCTCAGTGCATAGCGCGCAGCGCCACTGGCGCTCAGCTGTTTCGTGTTTACTAGCAAACAAAGGAGAGCGCGAGCTACGAGAGCGAGCGAGGCGAGAGCTGCGCGCTACTGCACCGCTGCTGCTGCCAGGCCAGCCTGCCAGCAGTTCTGTGCTGGACGTCGAGCGGAGCGCTGCTCGCGTCCTTTCTCGCTCATTCGCACTGTTTTTTTTTACCACAACGCTGTGTTGTACCTCCTATACGTTTGAATTACGCTCACGTGTATACTTACTACGTTCGTCGCGCGTCTATAATACCTCATCAGCTATATATCGACTTGCGCGGTGTTGTCAGTGCGCGGAAAGCTCCGTTTATATACCCACCTAGGTATATATCTACTTACGCGCAGCAGCAGCAGCAGCGGATCGAAGAGCGCGCGCGCGCGTGTGTGTTGTTGCTGCCGCCCCCTCTTCTCTCTTCTCCCCAGAGCGCATCGCATCATCTCTCCCAGCAGCAGCAGTAGTTAGTTCTGCTGCTCCGTGACGTCCCTCCCTCCCCCCCACGTCAGTGTTTTGTATGCTCTCCTGTGCATAAGTTGTGTTTTAGCTAAAGGAGGATACATAGTGCTAAGAAGAAGGAGGAAGGAAGGCGCTATATAGTTTGCTGGGACGAGCGAGGGACGCTGCGTAGCACACACGGCAGTATCCAGTGAGTATTATAGTGGTAGAATAAGAGGCGCAGTATATATGTGTTTTGGTGCGCGAGTTGTTGACACCTTTTTCTCCGCCGCGTAATAGGTCTTTGTCCGGGGCGCAGGTTGTTGTAATACGGCAGATAGGGGGACTCCGATTGGTCGGCTTTCGGGGTTTCGAGGTGAACAGGGCGGTGGGAGCGTGGTGTTTTGGTCGGGTGAGCGTAGCGCTGCTCCGAAACGCACACAGGTGACACAGGTGAACAGATAGTTCGCGAGTCGGGTGTACAATAGTGAATATAGTGCGGGGGAGAGAGAGGAGCAGCGTTGTATAAAGGTTTGTTTACCATATTTGCTGTGCTGCTGAGTGTAGGTTAGATGTCCGGGGGAATCTGGCTAGAACCAGTTGGGTTGCAGCGCGAAAACGCTACCAATCGATAGTGGCGGTAAGGTGCAGAAAGGGGCGAACTTGTTGTGATGATATGGTTGAGATGTGGGGTTGGGCTGGGATGGCTGTTTTTGTTGTGAAGGTTTGCTTAGCGAAGAGATTACGTATATACACGTGTTGCAAATCAATAAGACGATAAAAAATGAAAAATGAGAGAAGGTTATTGTCGAAAGTAGAAAAAGTTTATTTTTACAGGTTGCAACTGTAAGTACGCGACTTTTGCAATGCGGGTTATGTACAAAGTGTTTTATGTAAAGCTTCGTTTAGGAAAAGAATGCGCGTAGTTATTCGGTTTTGCATAACTATGCACGCGCACACTAAAGACGTTCACAAACCGCGCCAAAATTACACAATATTGCTATGTGCGTATATCTTTATCTACTATAAAACGCGCTGTGTTACAGGAATATTGTCGCAATAAAGATATACGCAATTCTCAACATCTTTACCTTCATACTAAAATCCTCTAACTTTCAGCAAAATACGAAAATATTCCGATAGCAAAGAAAAATCGATATCAATTTCCGCGGTGTTTACAATACAAACAACGTATATGTATCTGACAGTACTGCACCAGTGCGAAAAAACCGAACGCCGATCAATCGCCGCGTGTTTGCGCTTTTTTGGCGAAAAAAGTCGTCGGGTTGCCATGGACGCATGTCTCTGCCTCTCGGTGTATGTATGTGTGTGGGATTCTAATTTTGCGAGCCGCGCGTCACGGTGCTGTTATACCTACTCGCGCACTTTCTACGCGGCTGATGCTACCGCAGTCGTTAGCGTCATTGTGCGACGACGTGCCGCTAATAGAATAAAACATTTTGCAACAAGTGCAATTAGCGCGGGTATATGCATAACGTTAATGGCCGAGTGGGCCTGGACGCTTGGGTTTGCATTTTTATATTATGCAAATTGGAGGAGAGTGTGGATGAGTAAGTGTTATAAGGTGGTTGGGATACGTTGGTTTTTTATGTTTTATAGGAAGTTGGCGTTTTAACTAGGGAAGTTTTGGAGGTTAGGTATATGCACAGTGGTTTGTTTTCATCTGTGTCCGTTCATGCGCTTTCGTAGGATTACCATTTGTAAAAGAAAGACTGAAAATGTGCATTACTATAATAATATAATCTTGCTGATTAATTGGTAACATAAATTAGCATATCAGTTACTTTTTCCTCAATACATAAAAAACACATTTGATTCTTCTTTTCGAATTCCACAATAATATTAGCATCTATTGAAACAGTTATTCCAAACACCGTAATATTGTCGTTCATTGTACCAAAACATTGATAAAGCGCAGAACTCGTCCATTAATCAACATGGAGAGTTATTACAGTCGCAATAAAAGCTGTTATCTCGCCGACTCATAACAAATAAACGGCCATTATCGGCCGACGAACAAATTTTTCGCATTAATATAATTGATTTTGCGCATCGGTCACGTATCGATGAATTAATGCTTGTACTGTATAGTTCGATGCAGATTTGCCAGCCAAGTTCAAGACACTTTGCGGGAAATAATCGCATTAGACGGTTGATAAGCTAATGAGATTTATCAACGGAGGAATTTCGACTTATTGCGGTTTGTTTTGATACATATACATACGTATGTATGCAGCTTGAAAGTTTCATTCAGAGAAACTCGGGCGATGAATTACCATACGCTTTTCGAAAGGATCGCGTGTACCTAGTTAAGATACGGGAATTGGGTTAATAAATATCATGATTATGAATTTTGAAGGCACATTTGCAAATGCTAATCAAGTTGGCGCGGAAGTGTTGCGTAAAAGGGGAAAAGTTGCAGTTTTCGCAGTTAATTTTAGCGAATTCAGTATATGAATTAATTTGAGTTTGTTATCAGATGCATATCAGAAAGTTGAGCAAAATATTACGACGTAAAACCAACAAGACCGCGCGGTTCATTATTGTTATAATATATTCTTGGAAAAATATCAGTTTTTACGACATGTCAAATAATAACGTAAGAACCCACAGGGACTTGCATAAAACTGCAAACACATATATAAAAATTGTTTGAACTCAACCAGGAAAAATTCTATGCAAATGACGGTCACACATGTACACATATCCAATATTGACTTTTGATGACACGTTCGGCTGAAAAATTTTGCATTTTTTTTCTTACAAGTATTTGTATACATTGATAGTTCGGTTTATGTAAAACTTTTAATTGTTGGGTAATGCACTTTTTAACGAGGGAAACGTTCGGTTTTTTTCACGTCTGGATTCCGGACTGCGCGAGCATTTGCATATTTAGACGATAAAAGAAACTATAAAAATGCTATTGTGTTCGCGCAACATAAATTAGCTTGCTCAAGAGTTCATTGTCACACATAAGAAATAGAAAACGGGGTACACTATGCGCGTTTTCTCAATGCACATATTATATATATCCTAGGGTTATAAATACTTCGAAAATGCGGGTTGTAAATAGGGTTATTAAATAATTTTTTGAAATCATGCATAAAGTCTTTGTCGAAAAGTATCGTTTTACGATTGTGCAATCTGACTTGGAATCAGAGTTAAGTATGTGTTATCGAAACTTTTTTGTCAGTTGAGATAAGTGACTTTGTTTAGGCTTGAGACGTGACCAACATAGAGTCGAAGTATCAAACAAAAAGTATATATTTATAGCAGGCTTTTGAAAAATTTTCATTGAATACATTCATACAAGTTCTTTTACGACGTATCCTTTAGGCATATGTGAAAACTAAACATCATCATGTTTCAAATATTTGATGAGTACGTGTGGATTGCTTCAATTTTTTCATAACAGTTTTGGTTTTTCGGTATATTAATTTTAGACATAATCTGTTAATCCGATATACATAGAACATAAATAACAACAAAGCTAAATTCGGTACCAAAGAGGGGATAGAAGAAATTTCTAAAAGAAATAACTAATATAATTATTATTAAATTCAATAAATATTACAGACAGTTGATTCCAAGTTTGACATGAAATCAATACCTAACAAGTTATTTATATCTTATAACATCAAGTCTGTTTATAAATTTGAATATTACGATTGAAACTATAGTGCAATTTCTTTCATTTCAATTTCGATTACGAAAATAAAATTGAAATTTTAATATTGCGCTTATTTTGAAAAAATACTCTGATGCAATTACATTTTTAAGATTTTGAAAGATACATTGCATTGTGCATATCTGCAGTTATATAAACCAGCATATAATTTTACATTCATTTTTGTAATAAAGTCAATATAAACTGTTATGTCAGTTATGTTGATCTGGCTCAATTTTATTGTTACTCAGCTCAACTATAGAACGTTATTATCAATCCAAACTAATTATAAATGGGGTTTCCCGTATTCGAATAAATTATCACAATGAACTAAGACAACGCCAACTCGTACCTACAGCAATATTAGTAATAACTGTTGACTTTAAGCAAACGCGGTTTTAATGAGTTTTCGAAAAAAGGTCGAAAATAATGTATAATAGGCACTTCATTTCCATGTGTCAATGAGTTGCCCTTGAAAAGGTACTCGAAGGCTAAACATTATAAGTGACATTTTAAAGAAATTAAGTACATTTTTAGAAAATGAAAAGAGCGGGTGTAGTGTGTCACGTTCGAAAGAGCTGCGACGATGTTTTTCTTATTTTGCGGTTTCATAGTTTGTTTAATAATGTAATTGCTCTTGCAGAAATTAAGTGTAATTACTGCTCTCTAAGCTTCTTTAAGTGAGATCGTTGCCGTTCCAGTGTTTCAATGTATCCCTTTTAAAAGGCGCGTCGAATGCAGTGACATATTACTTTTATTCTTGGCATGAAAAGGTTAGCGAATTAAAAGCAATTTTTATAAATTGATAAAATGAAAATATTTCTTTAATAGCACTCTTTAATTCTTTATGATAAAAGTATAATTAGGTGCACGAGAGCAAGACAATACAATATTTCTGTAATTATCGTCTCTCTCTTGGAAATTCTTGAAAATTCGTCTCTTGTCTCGGTCTTTTCAGTCAATATGAAAAGTTTTATTGTCTTGTCTTGAAATTCTTGATCATATTGGAGTTATGCAGACGTGCGACAAAAACCAAGTCGATTGTTTGAAAAATTAGAGGTCCACGTAGAAGAGGAACTACGCAAACGTAAAATAACAAGTTTTTAAAATAATTGACTTTTTCACTGTCCCACGTCTCCGTAGCTTCCTCTTTTTATGGGATCGAGATTAATCTTGCTATATCGCCGCCCTAAGTATAATTTCCGATTAAAAATTTTCTAATAATTTTCCGAAGTACATTTTCATTGCTTAAATACAATGCAATAATATTTCATAATTAAAGGTTCGATACTGCAACCTTTCTCTTGATATTTTTCGTTGTATCAATTAGAATGTTGATGACCTTTAAAGATAATAGGGAAGTTTTCTATTTGATCACGTCTTTCATTTTTCGTATTATTTTATTATTTTAAATTCTAGTCAAAGCAAAGAATCATCTATGTAAGATGATACACAAGGCACGTTTTATGCTATTGATCATTTTTGTCGTAAATATTTGCAAATAAATGTCAAGTTTATGAGACGAAGAAAAATGTTTTGAGAAATATTGCTACATTGTTTTCAAAAATCCTAACAATCTAACTGTGAAACCTAAAAAAATAACCAACCTTTATGAGACTTTTTACAAAAACTACAGTAAATATTCCTGTATTTCTGTAGTGAAATTCGGTAAAAAGTTTAGAATAATTTTTTGTTCTCTACACTCTACTACCGACATACAAGACAGCGTACTATAATTCCTCCCAAACTACTTATAATTTTTACTTAACATTGTTGCTCCGTGTATGAACACACTTAATAACCACACAACATCAAAAATCACTTTAAACACATAATATATCATTCCTCACTGCGACCTTTCCAACCACCAAAATTCTTAGCCAGCCAGACAGCCCGCTAACCCACATGACGAAATTTCCCGGACCTCCATACACACACACGCACTTCTACGACAGCCATATCTCTCTCTTTAACCTTTGCCTAGAAAGAAAACCCCTTTTCCCACTCCATGCATGCACAGCGTCGCGCGTTTGCGATGGAAATAGGGCTTTCGGCTGCGCGCGCGCGAGCGTTCGCTCGGTTGCCAGCGCGAGGCCCTGACCCGATTCTCGCCTGTCCGCGACGCGTTGAGAAACACTCGCCGGCTCGCTCCATTTTGATGTGCCCTGGTGCAGGCAGATGCGTAGAGAGACAGAGAGAGATGAAGAAGAAGATAACGTGGGAGAGTTTAATTTCGTGTGTGGTTTTCGCTGGCTTTTTGAAGTTTACGATGCAAGGGGGAAGCTTGGAGTCAAAGGGGGAGAGTATGGATGGCGATGGTGTGTGGAAAATGTAGGTGACGGTGGACGAGGTTTCGTTGTGGTTGTTTGAATTTTTAATTTTAGATCGCGTATGAGGTGCCTTAAACTTTACTGCTGTGTTCTATATCTTTCAAATTCTGTTAAACGACTCTGCAGAGTGGAATAAAACGTGACATTGGTTGGGGTTTCTTTTCCTTTTGATAAAATGTATAAATATGCATATTTCGTCGCTTTTTATAAACCTTTTTTTGCACATTCTATTCTGAACTGAAAAAATACACACGCAGTACACGCTTCTGCGTTGATACTCGGAAACATAATAATGATTCACCAGGATTATTGCTTACCACGCAATAGCAACACGCGAATTTTATAGGGTCAACAATACTTATTTCCACGACGTTCAACCAAAACATTCATTATCATTCGTATCTCGCCCACCCCGACAAAAACAAAACACGATCAATTTTTCCTGCTCGTCTATATACTACACGTGAGATAAAAGCCTGCGCCGTGCAGCACTCTCGGAAGTTGGCTCGCTCCGATTTTACGTAATGAGAGCGCGAGAGCAGCGATAACGACGCGGCCAAACGAAAGCCCAGTATATAGGATGACGCAAAGCCTTTCTTCTACTTCTTCTTCTACTTCTGCGATTTTTCGATTCAATGATGATTTCTAGAGATAAGGGAGAATGAGGTGAGCTCAAGCGGACGGTTTTGCCGATTACGTAACGCACTTAGGCAGACACAGCCGTTAGAACTCATTGTCGCGTCGTTTTTTTGTCTTTCGTATATAGTGTTGCGCGGAACGCTTTGTTTGGGCTGAAAAAAGTTGTAAATTTGCGACGTTTGTTGGTTGTTATGTATAGTTACAGTGAAATATTGTGTTTTAGAACAATGAATTGTAGGAGGATTGGCGCGTGGTTATGTATTTTTAGTGTCGAGTGTAAATGCCAGAAACAATGAATAATTATTTCGAATTGGTTATTGGCACGGCGCACTGCGCTAAACAATTTAGTATGTGTTAGTAGTGTAGTGCCGAGCTCTGAATCAAAGAATAAATTTCAAAAGAAACGCGCTTACCCATAATTAATTAAAGGTACGCAGCGCGTACGTACCCTAAAAATCCCATTTCGCAAATCATAGTAATCAGTAACTTACTTGGCTGAGCGATAAAAGCGCGGAAACGCTAAATAATCAAAGGGAAAGAAAAAAAATTCTAAAATACTTACATCGGTGGTAGATTTCGCTACGGCGCAGCTCGCCCCCTATATAAAAGCGATTGCGCAACGTTAATTGCGCAACTGCGTAAAATGTTGTACTTCAAATTACAGAGTGCGGCGTTAATTATTTCGAGAAATATATTTGAGATTATTATTATTATCATTTGGATTTTGTGATGGCGTAAGCTTAACGTATTGTCGATAGAGATGTCATTTGCGGAAAAAGTGAAGGACAATAATAAATTATTTCGATGGGGGAATAGAAAATGTTTATAGTTTATTGGCATGTAATTGCTGGCTAATCGATGTTGAATGTGGCGGTTATCTAATCGGTAATTGAACGATAAAATTAATCTTATATTTTCCGCATCAAACTCGTAAGAAAGTCTCTGGAAATTGAAGTCAGTAATTTAAATCACAATTTGAAAACCACAATAAGAATAGCAAGAAGAATAAATTCAAAAAATGTTCTTGTGCATTTATATAACGTTTCAATTAATTTCAAAATATGAGACAGTTTTCTAGCCTATTTATCCTAGAACTCTTAATAAAAAGCAATCAACACTCCTCGAAAAAAAAAATTCCTAATCAACAACCCTTCTGTTCTAATCAATCACCGTCGTCCACCAGGAAACTCACTCACCTCCGTGCCTAGAACCTCAAAATCCCCAGGCGCAAGTGTTTCTCGTGCTTATGTTTACACACGCACGCGATGTCTCTTGTTTGGGTTCGTTAAACCCGCGGTGCGCTCGTCGTCTCCCTTTTCATCGCCGTCGTCTTCGTCTCCGATTTTACACGCGACTTTCGAAAAAGAATCCCGTTGTCGTGCATACATGCGCCCGGCAACCTGAAAAAATGTGTAACTCTGCGCGCGCGAGCGAGCTTCTTTGTGTCGAGCTGCGACGTCTCCTTCGTTAAATATGATGTGCAGTGGTTGTTTTTTTTTCTTTGACTTCGGTGACGCGCTAGTTTGTTTTCTTTTAAGGATTTTCACGTGGAAGAGGAAAATGTGTGTGAAAATATATTTTTTTAATTATTTCCGTTTTAGCCGCTTTTAATTAAGGAAAATAAAGGAGTTTTTTTTTTATAAAACGTGGCAGTGAATGTCATAGCAAAAGTAGAGAAATAGTCTTAATGATGCTTGCGAAGGATAATATGTCACTAAACTATACTATTTACAAAATAAAAAACGGGGAACGCTACTTTTATGTCGCTATTCGATTTGGTTATTTTACATCGCTCCACACGTGTTCTGCATTTCTATTTTTATTTATCGTTGAACGAAATAGCTTGTAAAATGTGTTATGGTCATTTGCGTTTCTTTTATTTTTAGGTTTCCAATCCCGTTCTAATTTCTCGGGAGGTTTTGAAATTTATCGCGTTTATTCAAATGTGCGCGATAACTTTAACGATTATCCGATAATCTCCACATGGCACAGCATTTAAAATCAAATTACGCAATGTGTATATTGGGACAAGTTTAACGCACTGATTTATCTTTCTAAAATTTGTCACACTTTCACTTTCATCATTAATTTCATTTACTTTCGGCCTTTCAAACTATTTACAGTACCAGCATTCATTAGCAGAATATTACATACAGCTTATTACGACGATTCGAAGATTCATGCTAATAACCGTTGTTTGGATCATTACCCATAATTCTAACCTAATGACAACCCTCTACTGTTTCGCTATACGTTCTAACAATCATTAATATCGCAACGCCGAATGAATATGCATTCAATTTTCATAAATCGATGGACTCGAGCAAAGATAACCGAGAGCCAACTTCGTTTGCGCATCAATCAAACTTTGTTTCCAAGGATCCTCGTGCGCGGGAAATTATTATTTCTTCAACGTAGCGCGCATTATTATTCAATTTTTCCACGCATAAATCTAAATACGTTGCTCCGATTATTAATTAGAATTCTAATGGCGTTTTAATAGTTAACATCTCGATTATCAGATCAGCTCTAATGTACCGTCAGCGTTCCAGTTCATCGCTATTTGATTCTTGATTAACTTAATAACGATTATTATTCTCTCTAGGCGTGTAGCGAAATGATGTCAGTAAAGATAAAAAGTCTTCATTATTTGTTTAAAAATGCTAGTATAAAAAGTCCAAGATATGCAATTTGCGCAGTCGATAAACAACTGCAACATTAAACTAAAACATTCTATATTATTACACAGATAAATAAATCTCAATCCAACTTGATGAAACTTCACCCTCATCCTGTAAATTCCCCATGAAATTCCTGGCGCGATGAAAATTCCCTAGACCCCATCCACGAAATTTTCATTCCGTCTACGTGAGAACCTCGCGACCGTGACGCTCGCGTTATGCCCGCAAGGAAGTTTTTTGCCTCCCTCCCCCTCACCTTACGTTTTTTTTTGTTGCACTACACCGGTGCATCGATCGGGGACGGCGCGCGCACGCGATACACTTCACGGTGCGGTTTTCGCGTGCGCCGCGCGCGCGAACGAACGCAGCGGCGGGAGACGAGCGTATAGAATTAGAGGCAATTTGTCACTTTCTTCTTCGCGAGATCCTTGGAAGGCTTCTGTGAAAAAGAGAGAGAGAGGAGAGAGAAAGGGGTAATTTGGGTTGTTGGCGTGGGGGTGTAATTGGGTTTGAGTGTTTGATGTAAAAATAAGTGCACGTTGTTTGGAGGAATTGTGTACGATTGGCGAACCCTTTTATTACGAGCTGGATGTGGGAGATTGCGTTTTATTGGGATTCGGGTTTGAAAGATTAGAGAAACAATGAAATATATAATACAAATAAACATGGGGAGGAGAACTGAAATATAGAATAGCTCAACAAGCGTGATATGTGAGTTTGATGCATTGTATTATATTGGTTTCCAAGTTTAAACGTTAAATTTCAACAATCACCACAAGGATGATATCACAAAGAACAATGAAAAGCTAATAAAAATTATCTAGAAGACGAGTAGTAATTGTTATGCTATTCACAAGGCTTGCTTGGCTTGTACTTATACGTTAAAAAATCATTAAGTGGCATTGCATCGGTAAATCACTTGTCCTAATGAATGCTGGAATTGACTTAATCGCGCTAATAATGCCGGCATTCTCTACAACTTGGATTACGTGAAGTTTTCCAATACTAGAGTTCCGGAAACAATCATATATAAAATGAATCGTACAATTGCCAATATAATGAGTTTAATAAGGTCTCCCTCAAGTATCAATGACTAGAATTAATTACAACAATCAAAGCTAAATAAGTATGTCTTTTTAATAATGAAATTCACGCTATGTGTTCACAATTTTTCTTTAATTCTCTAAAATATGTTACAGCATCCTAAACATAACTTCCTAATAAGGCGCCATGCATCATCTAGCGCTCTAGAGCGCACTTTCAGGAATTTCATAGAAATTCATAAGTTATATATAACCGCGCACGCGACATTCTCCGGATAATTTATACGTGCATGTATATCTTCTAAACATAAATCCGCATACCATTTTACGTAAGCTATACCCGCCATGGAACCAAAGAACCTTAATATTCCAAATACAAGTCTGGCGTGAAAATATATGTAATCTCGATCGATCATATAGATCATCATTTCCATTCCTAATTCAAATTAAAATTCTGAAGCAACCGCAGCCGCGTCGCGTTAGAAACATTAATTCTCACTCTGCACGAAAAAGATAACCCGTATAATCCTCTACAGCAATGGGAAATGCCGAATTGCGCAGCAGAGATAAACGCGGACAAAGCCTCGCGAGAAAAAGGGATAATAAAAAGAAACTGCGGCAGACGCACGTGCGTCGCGAGGACAAAGCGCGTTACTATAATACTCGCCTCATTTTTTTTCTGATTCTGCGCGTGAATTACGTTGAGTCAGGGTAAGAGAAAGCGCACGCAGAGAGAGAGAATGCAAGGGATGTGGGTTGTGTAAAATGGTTAGGGAACGGGTAGTAATGGGAAAGCGGATGAAAATTAGGGGAAATTAAAATGTGTGTGTGTAGCGCGGAGAGGGATTGTTAGTGGAGGAGGTGGAATGGAAGCTTAAGTTGTGAGTGAGGAGTTTGATGCTGCGATGAGCATTTTGTCTTTGTTTCTATTCGAACTTGTTTTTTATTTATTGGTTTAGATTTTTAACAAAACAATTTATAAACTATTCTATGAAGGATGCTTAATTATAATATAGATGAAAATATGTTATTTTAAATATAAATAACATTGAAAGTTTTTTAGGTTAGAATATAGCTTTTTTAGTGAAAGTGGCTATAAAAATGTCAGTTTACGAGCTACAATTTTTCTTATTAGTAAAATTCCCCGAGTCATTTTGATAAAATAAGCCGAAATTTGTGAAAATATTCATTACCATGTTATAAATAAAATAAAAATGAGTGATTACAACCGGGATTATGCTAAACATATAAGTAATAATAACTTTCTTCTACCACAGTTCCTAATCCGCTTACGTTAGTGTCAATACTTGTAAAACTATTTACCATCTATTATAAAACAACGTCACGCTGTTTAAACGTACTGGATTCTTATGTCATAATTGATTTTCTGCAGTTACATTTGTTTACATAACTTCCGCGTTCCTCCACTAGTCTCGCATGTAGGTATAATTATTATTATTACAGTAAATATATTTTTCGACTTATCTCTCCAATCTGCAATCCTATTATAAATATGCACAATTCAATTCTTTGCATTCTCGCTAATATCGCACACACATACGGTAGTGGAAATAATTTTATTTACGCTACGTCGGCGAATATTGATGAAAAATAAACGTGACGACGATGTAAGCCGGTGTACAAAGGGAAAACGAATACGCCGCGGCGCAAAAAGTTCAATAAAGTTGTAAGTGGAATCTTGGGAATTGCGCGTCTGGTGGGAGGGATAAAAAAAGAGGTTTTATTGCATTGTTGCAAGAGAGATTAAGATTTCACTCACGATCGATTTTACGATTCGAATGGAAAAGGCGCGCGAGCGGAAATTTCACTTTTCGCTAATATTCAAGCCGCCTGCAAATTAATTTTCCTCGACAATAATGACATTCGATAAAACTCATTACTCATTAAAAAGAATTAAACAATGAGAAATCAACGTATGCTTAATCCAAAAACGAAGAACCATAGAAAAATACAATCACGTATCAATAAATCCACGATAGCCTTTGCCACCGTCATCAGCGTTGATTCACAATTCTCACTCTCACAATTAATCACCTTATATCCGCCTAAAACGATAAAAAATTCAATTGCGCAACAACATCGTAGCAACCTATAGCGTCCGCTGCCCGTATCGCAAATTATGCGTACGGAAGTGCGCGACAAACAAATTCGCATGAAAATTCATCGTGAATCCGCGGCGCGTAAATTTCAAAGTATATATAGGTGTACATACATACATACACACGTATACAGAGGCGAGATTCGAAAGGAACGACGAACGGCTGATGTATCGCCGCTGCCGCTGGAAATGGAGGTTGCCTCGAGGTTCCCTATGGGTTAGAGGTGTTCTGGGTTAGCGCGAGTGAAAGTGTCATTCTGATTTGTGTTTACAGTGCTGAGAATGGGATTGGATTTAATGTCGAGATTGGAGAACTCGATGTGTTTATGGGGCTTCTGGGTAGCGAAGTTTGAATCGATGGTTGAGCTGTGAATTTTAATGGGAGGTGGGTTTTAGTAGAAGTGGGTGAAAATGTTTATCAATAGCGGGAGGATAAAAGCATAAACAAATGATATCCCAAATTTGATTTAGTTTTAATTACGTACTAAACAATATTGGTCACTTTATCTATTTCAATGTAAAAGTCAGAAAGAATCATTATTCTAATTCGAACTATTATCACTTCATCTTCACCATAATATTTTTTTAAGTTCAACCAATAGTCATTAATTTCTTCCACGACAGTAAAGTTTTTTAAAACTGCACGTAGCTAAAGTTTGTTTTCTATAAATATTTTATACCCGTTCCTTATCCCATTGTCACAATACATAAATTCATCTCATAATCCCACATTACGAAACTCCGGTTTCCCACACCACAATCCACACGACTCGATATTCTCACTCCAATTCAATGTCCAACAAATAATGATAAATCAATAACCGCTCTGCCACAATTAAAAAGCACTTAACCTCCCAACACCCAAAAACGCACTCGCTGCGCACTAAAATGAATCAATTACACCGCACGACACCGTGTATATATAGCACGCGAGAGGAGGACAAAGACCGAGAAACCGCAAGATTATAAATCGACGTGCGCTGACGAACAAAGGAAACTCGCGAGGAGCTTGTGCATGCGTGCATCAGTTTGTTGATACGCGTGGATCGCACGATTTGTTTATTGGTTCACGTCGGACGTCGGATTGGTTGGTTAAGGTAGAAATGGTCCGAGAATGCGAAGTGCGTTTGGTTTGGTAGCTTTTGAACTCAGGATTTTTTTCGGGTTTTGTAGTTGATCTGTGATGGTAGTTGGAAATAGATGTTACTGTATATTGGTAGACTGGATAGGGAGTATTGGAAATTTATAAAGGATCTGTGAGGGTAAGCCTCGAATAATGAGATGTTGCAATCGCAGAGGATTGTGCCAGTCCGAGTTAAGAGAATACTTTTGTTGCAGTATCATGCTAATACTGTACTAATTACGACAGATACGAGGATGAGCTGTTACGGAGTTCTACATTTATTGTGACATCGCATTATTGTTCTTCTCATTTTATCGTTACATTGAAAATGTAGTACTTCTTCTTTTTTTTTAATAATAATAATGATAATTGCAATTGTAAGTTTATAGAACACATTGAAACTGGTTATAATAATTTACATTCACAAGAAACAAACATTGTCAATCTGAAATAAAATTTGAATACTTTACTACCGTACCAATCAGACAACCGACGCGCATTTCTGATGTACGTCAAAGCGTAAAATAAAGAAATACGCAGATAAATACGTGTTTGCCGTTGGTGCTGTTAGCAGAGCGATTTGCATAAATTTCGATGATAATTGACTCCGATTCTTTCCGAATGCAAATCGCCGTTTTCCTTTTTCGATTTATCTTCGTCTTTTATTCCGACGAGCTTGTCTTTACGGTACTTGACGCTAATGCAGTCTTACTTTGCACATTTTTATGGCGGTTCATAAAAATTCATTATCATATTAATCCTTTTTCTATAAAAAACATACATAATCAGTTTTCTAAGCTCTAGTCTTGAAACCGGTATCTTTCTTTTATCAAGTTGACAAAATATTTTTTACTCTTCAAGCTTGGAATGTGCAATGTTGAAATGAACTGCTTGGCTAACTGCTAGGTTTTTGGTTATCGGATAAAAATGATTTTTATTATAAAATATAATATTTAATACTATACTACATTTTAATACTACACTTAGCAACACTTTTCTAAATATGTGATATAAAGAATCTAACAAGTCAAGAAACTTTCATTCTATCTTAAAGAATTACAATCCCAATTACTTTTTTATCTCCAAATATCCTACCTAAACCCCAGCTCTCACCCTCAATCATCCTTGTCAATGGCTTTCATAAATTTCCCCATCCAATCAAAAAATACCTTCCGCCAACTTTTCAAACTCGCATTTCTCGCGACCAGAGAGAGAAATGGCGACCAAAAAAACTTCCTTTCCTACACTCGCTCGTCCGTCGGCCTTTTCTCTCTCTCACTCGCTCGTACCGGCCAAGGCCGTCGCGCCCACTCGCAACGTCCAGCTCTCTCGCACGTGTGCATGCATGCATGCGCGCACGGCTCTTTTCGCAGTCGTCGTCGTAGTCGCGAGCAGTGCGCGGCATTGTTTTCCAGATGGGATTCGAACGAGGTTGGCCGCCGAGTCCGCGCGTGTGATTGGAAATGAAAGGAATGAGTTGTTCGGGGTTTCGGTTGGTGGTTGGGAAATTTTTGATTGGTTCGGAGGAGAGGTCGTTGCTGTTGCAATATCGTATGGGGATTGTTAATTCTTATAGTGGATTGGATGCAAGAGTTTCAGAGTTTCGGAAGAAATTGGTATAGATGTGGATTTCTTTTTATCGATGTTTGGTGGTTGATGGTGTATATGGTCGTGCGATAGTTGATAAATGTTAAGTCGCAAAAGGTAAAGGAACTGATATCAGAACTGTTAACCTTATTTACATCTCCATATGTTTAATCCTGAAGTAATCAGTTATAACACTTTATCTTCAATGTCGAAAATATTAACGATTTTCTTAAAGTATAAAAATATTTACCGTAACCTTGTCTGAAAAAAATGACTTTTTACTAAATATGTAATAACTTCTACAAAGCATCTAACACAAATGTATCTTTTCTGTTTCAGGTGAGTTTCAATCTCTATAAGTAACCACTACTTACTCAGAACCTCTTTCCACCACGTAAGTTCATCCAAGCGCACCCACCGTTATTACCCGTACCCATATTTCTCTCGCGACACATCAGTCCAACCTCACTCAATATAGCCTGCCAAGTACACACTTACATACGCGAACGCAGCAAACAAATTAAACCAAAGGCCAACCAACCAACCAACCAACAGGTCAGCACTCTTCAACCGTCTCTCTCATTTTCTCCGGACTCTTGCGCGCGGCGGCCAATTGATCCACGTAATGATACCGCCATTAAATTCGCAACGACTCGCGTCATGTATATATCACAACCCACGCGTCACGCGGGCGTCTCTCTCCTTCTGCAATCTAGTTTGCGAGCGGAAAAAGATATCGAATCAGATGGTATCCCCTGGTTGGCGTAACCCCGGTAGCCTTTGTCCGGGGCGCCAGGTTCAACGACACGGTGTCTTTGTCCTGTGTGCGCTTGTGTGCGCGCATGCGATGATGCCGTTGCAGCACGGATGGATCGTGTATATACGTTCTATCGAGTGAGTGAGCGGCGACCGGTACGATATCGTTCCAGAGCGGGCTGGAGAGGTCAGCGGATAGCTTCGACCAATTGGGGCTGATTTGTTCGTCTTGGATGTGTCGTCTGGGTTGGTATAGGTGGGATGAAGTAGTTTTGAGGGAGGTTTTTTCGATTTTATTAATGAAGTGATCGATGGGATGGTCTGTTGTGGCATTGGTAGATTGAGTTGAGCTGAAAATTTGGATTTGATATTAGATTCGTTTGGGAAGTACAAATGTGTTCTGGGCAATCTAGCCGATGGTACAGGAAATAATTCAATTTGGTTGATTAGAAATTTGTCTAAAATTGTGATGATCAGAAGATGTAGGATCAGAGTTAAAAAGTTTGGATTTATGATACGCCTACTAATACGTTTTGCTAACCAAACAAAATTCCATAGTCCATCAAACCCAACTAACCATTAGAACTTAGTGGATGTATATGATATCTTGGTATGATCCACTATTCACATAGTCACATCATCACGTACGCTGCAAACAACGCTTATACTCATTTAATTTATCAAAACCTTGTTGCATCCTCCGCCAAGCGACATTTCCAATTCCCCCATTCCAGGGAACCTCGACAAAAACGACCCTCGCCCAGACGCCGCTTTCCACGCTTATTCCCTCGTATGAACACTTATATACGTTCCTTCATTACTTTATTATACAGCAGACGACGCGTCCTCGGTGTTTTTTTCCTCGCTATATGGCAGCAACGGCACAGCGAGCGGCGCTTATACTCTCATACTTTGTATGAAAAAGTAAGAGTCCCGTGGATTCCGCGTCCTTCGACCTCGCGACGGGCGTTCTCTTCTCTCGACACTTTGTTCCGCGAGAGAGGAGTTATCTTTTCAGTGGCATTGCGGTTGGTATATATTATTGCGCGCTGGCGATAGGTTCATGTTTGCGTGTTTGGGAGAAATTGTGGTAGGGATTTACCTAGGTACGAGGTGATTTGATTGGTCACGAGATGGATAAACGGAGGACGATAAAGATCGGTTGTAAGAGCGGAAGAGTTCCGTAAACAGTTAAGAGTATAGGTGGCAGGTAGGAATTTGTGGATCTTTTAGTGTATCAGTTTTATTAGCATGGCATGTTTGCGAATAGAAAAATGACGTTTCCTCGTTATGTCATGGTACAGTTCTATACGATATACGTATCCCACGACGATTTATCTACATTTAGCTTTAATAGATTTTATTGAAATTCTACTTCAAAAGTAAATTTTGGTTTAAGCATATGGACAAACAAACAACAACCTCAATCAATAAAAACTGGACCAAAATAAAAAGCTTGTTACACGGAAAATTTGAAATCATACTTATTACCTCTCGCAGGCTAAAAGATTACGTGTGAAATTTCTTGGCGTTAGCCTATAAACAATCCGTATTTGTTGCTATTTATAGGACCTCTAAAGCGCGTGCTCGCCTCTCGACAGTCTCTTTCTCACTCGCAGCTAGGCTCAGCTGATCTCGGCTCGATGAATACGCGAAACAGATGCACTGCACGAAAATCTAAATGCGGCCGTGTGAGCTAATATGTCGCGGCTGCTTTGACGAGTCTGGTTTAGTCCAGTGGACAACAGTGTCTGTGTGTCTGTGTCGTCGCAATAACGTTGTAACGGTTACTGAGAATGTAACAGTTTTTAGTCGTTAAATGGGGTATGACGGGAATTTATGAAAGTATTTAATGATTTTTCGTGGCCCAGTTAATTGACAAATTGTTGTAATAGTTTGCTTGGTTATTTAATACTATATTGATTCGAATTTCATTAAATTTATGTATACGTTTGTACTAGTTACATTTATATGGGTCTGAAGTTTGCAACGTTGAAGTGCAACGAAATTAAAAAAAAATTGCATTTTCTTCAAGATTATATTATTTTGTATGTTGATTTAGTGTTTTGCAGCATAAAATAACTTTATGACAAAGGTTTAGATAAAATTTACATTGTTTAATAATTTTAATTAATTGCAAAAAATTATTTCGTTGCATTCCAACAATGCAAACTTCAGACCCATTAATTATTAGAAATAGTCGATTAAAGATTATAATTCATTTCACGCATAATTTTGAAGCTATTTTGTCTTCATCTATATTCCGGCGGTGAAAGAAGCAGCACAGCGAAGAACAAGTGTGACAGGTGAAATGGGACAAGAGACGCATGACACGAAAGAAGCATTTATAATAGAAATGAGTACATAGTGCGTATACAAAGGGCGACTAGAAACTAACGTGAATCAAGAAGAAAAAATAAAATAGAAAATGGTCACGTTTTGACTCCGTTCTATAAACCTAGAAAATTTAAATCTATTAAAAACGATTAATTTTATTTTACCATATCGCATTATTTTTACGTGGATTAGGTATTAAAATTTACACTTTTCAGTAGCACAAACATAATGTAATAATCGAAAAAACACAGAATTAGTATCTTTGCAAACATTCAATCACAATGGCTTTCAAAACGTACAATTAAATTTTATCCGAGAAACCGTAAGTCAAAGCGAGAGTTGCACAAAATCGGATGACGCAAGCCGCTCGCTCTTGCATTCGCAAAGTAGCACCAACTCTCGCGAAATTTTCCCATTAATCACCTTCTGCGAAAATTAAACCACCGATTAATCTCTTTCTCTTCCTCTTCCAGCGTTATCAAATCAGCCCTCTTCGTAATCGCGAAAACCCCGTTATGCAAACACACAAACACAGACACATATATATTCCTCTCTCTCTCTCTTTCTCGCTGCTCTACATTTCAGGCTAGGGAAATCGAAAAGCCCGCGTTAAATCGAGCGCCTCACGTGCAATCCGACGACGTTTCGCAATCGGCGCGGTTCGTCCTCTCCCGCGCGTATATTTAGCGCCGTGATGTGGAGCGCCGGAGAGCTTGCAGCGTGAAAGAGCGAGAAAAAGAGACGGAGAAGGAGAAAAGCGATCGGTTTGCGGATCGAATGACGCCACGTGTAGTGTATGTGTGTGAGAGAGTGTAAGTGTAGCGTGAGTGGTAAGTGATTTTGAAACAGGGGAGGTGTGAGAATCGAGAAGGTGGTGGGAAAGGTTCTTAGAATGGATTTAGCTTTTGATTTAGCGTGTTTACGGTCCTTCGCGAAAAATTCTGTATCGTTGGATATTTTGAAATGCTTTGGGAAAAAGTTAAAACGAAAATTTAAAATTAGAAACGTTGTTATACGTTCTGTCATTTATCCAAATTATTTTGTCTCAAAAGGAATGAGAGATTTACATCTCTACTTGTTTACTTAAAAAAAAGCTGGTGCTCGAAAAATTTAATTAAAAATACTCAAACACGAGAATTTTGTTATTTCGATGAAAGCCATTAAAAAGTCTGAAAAATCTTTATTTTGTTGAACAGTATATTGAAGGTAATTGGGTCAAAGCGTTACTTATTCCCAAAGCTAAAAATCTCCTCATATTTTGTTTGATTTCTATTAGCGATAAAAGAGTGATAACGGTACGTATGCGTCTTTCACATTTTTCCCCCCTCTTTATCATCGTCGTTACTTTCAGAAAAATTTTTCAAAAACTCGAAATTAGTTTCGTGACTCGTGATTAGTGGCCAGATATATATTATAGCGCTTAATAATACCAACGCAAATTACAGGTCGTCGTCGAGATGACTTTTAAGCCTGGCAAAGTACACTTTCTATTAAGCAACCAGTTAACCACCAATCCATCACATCTGATTTTTGTTAAACTGTTTATATATCACTTAAGCTAACTAACCAAGTTAAACGGGCTACCATTCACTTTCTACCGTGATTATACGTCGTAATCAATTTGTCAATAATAATTTTGGCCTTAATAAAAATCCAAATCGCCGCAAGTAATCGTTTAAAATTGACTTTTAGTATATAGATTATTTTTCTTCGATTTAATTCTGGCAAGCTTTACAAATTGATAAGTATTTCATTCTTTCCGATAAACAACATCTATACCATCGACCCACAAACAATCGTTCGCAATAAAATTATCACCATCGCTACTTTCTACCATCGAACGACCGAAGCCATCCGCGCCGCGATTTTTCAGCTTACCTGCGGTCTCTCGCTGAAGAAAGACGAGAAAGACAGCCGCCGGCTTATAGCGGCCACAGCAGTTATATAGTTATACAGAGAGAAGCCTTCTCTATAAAAGTGTCTTATCTTTTTTGTCGGTCAGTTTCTCGCGCTCGCGTTGGGTAACTTTGAACTCGACCGGTTTCTTTTGCACCCGTTTTGTTTTTTCTCTTCTTTTCCTCTCTCGTGAAGTGGCGCTTGGCAAGATGTCAGAGATGAAGATGAAAATATTGTATCCATTTGGTGTGAGATTCGTCCGTAGATTACATTGAAACGTAGTGGTTTGTGAAATTGCACGATTCGAGAAAAGGATGTAGCGTAAATAGTGAAAGTGAGTGCGTATTGATTCTAGATTTTCAGGATATGGGTGATTATCATGTCTATAGGATATATATGTATAGCTGTGGATAAGATCTAAAAAACTACGTATAATGTAGTGCAAATTAAATTCATCGCCATCGTTCATCTCGCAGTTCGCGTTCATATAACCACGATATGAGGCTACACATCATTTTATCGCCCGAGCACTTCAGCAACCGATTAAACTTATATTCAGATCGCTGCCGTCCGATATATCAAAGCCTATACAGTCCAGCCAACCTTATATACCAGCACACTGCGCCAAGTTATATTAACGATCTAGCGGCATGAACAATTTCACTTTTCTGCGGCCGCGATCGTTAACCGTCGCTCTTCCGCCGAGGGGAAAAACGGCTCGTTATTTTACGCGCCGATCTTTTCCTCTCTCGTGTATAGAGAGTATATAATATAGGTGTACAAGGAGTCGCCGTTCGCCGCCGCGGGCGATTGTTAATTTCGCGAGCGCGAGTCTCTGTATTATAAATCAATGAGGCGGCCGCCATGGGTTCGTTATACATAGAGAAAGGCGACGCTCTGTGATGCATTGTTTTCGGGGTCTGAATGTCGCATTATACCGCGCGCAAGGGGAGAAATTGCGGTAGTAGTTTCTAGTTTCTAAGGACCTTTTTTTCCTGGGGATATTTTTGTTATTAGGACACGTGTGTGTTTGCTTTGCTGTGCGGGAGTAGATAGATGATAAATGGTTTATTCAGTAGTCCTGGGATAATAGCTGTAGGCGTTGAAACCAGTGGTCATGATTGTTAGCGTGGTTGTTGTGAGCATTAATTCGTTATTCGATTTTTAACGGTTTGCTGATTTTTGTGGGAATGTAGGTCGGGCATAAGGTGTCGGGACAATGAAATGGAAAGTAACCTAGGGGGAGGGAACGGACGTTCCTATTGTTTCATCGATTAAAAATTGAAAATACATTTTCGCGGTCTAGTTGCAGATTTGAACTCGACGTCATTGATACGATTAAACAAACTATACCGATTAGATCTAAACCTCTATTTTAATGTTATTTTATATGTCAAAGAATACGACTGCTACCACATAGACGATTTTTAAGAAATTTCATTGCGATAGAACTTTAAATCCATCAGGTATACAACTCAGGACACGAAGTATACAATAAAAAAAATTGCATTTTACACGACAATAAAATCCCTACCTTATTTTTCACCCAACGCCAAACAGACAAAGAGACAGATCCACGTCCGACCCACTCAAATCGGACTCGCCCATATCCGCTCGCGTACATATACACGTATTATAGGTACATACGCGAAAAAACGTGCTACTGCACCTGCGCGCGTGACGCAACTCGAGCGTGAAATTCGAAAGGACTTTTCCCGTTTTATCACTCGCCGCGAATGAAAAATCCCAATTAAGACGCTGGCGTTGTCAGGCGGCTGAGAAAGCGGGGACGATGACTCGGAGAGGGTTTATTGGCCGGTAGACGGAAGCGTAAATTTTCTTATTTATGTTGTTTAATTGTACTTTGATCTTTAAACGTGTTGCTGTTTTCATCAGTTTGAGTGAATTGGTGATGATCTCAAGTTGGCTGAATAACACATTAGAAGATAAAAATATATCGAGCGTGAAAAATTGATTCGATGTTAAAAGCTTCACATGTATATAAAATAAAAGCTGTTTAATAATTCAAAAAGAGTAAATAAGTTGTATGATTAACTTTAATATCCTATTTGTACATCAAAACGAATGCGTATGTGAAACAAAACGCGGATGCATTAATCACGTGGGCAATTAAAAATGAATGAATTCGTTCGATAACCATACAATATGTATATAATATCCTTCTTCTAATCCACGTTGATGCTTTTCGCAATCAACAGACGTAAATCGGTTTGTTTAGAAAAAAAAAGATCCTTAACAATATCTCACACCTACGTACACATAAATAATCAGGGGCGATTCGGAACGTCGATAACGCGACTATATATAGCCTCAACTCGCGCAACGCGAATTTCAATCGCAGCCGGCAAACAATATTTATATATATATATATGTACATATGGTATGCATTTATCTCGTACCCAGCCATCGAAACGTTCACTTTTACTGAACGGCAGTCGTGTTACATACATATAAAAGCGCGGGGGAGCATTAAAAATACATAAGTCGATCGCGCGGTGTAATTTATAATTTTAATTTTGCGTAATATAGCACGCGCGCGTGGATTGTTTAATTGTTGCGGAATGGTAATACGAAGCCGAGAGATGGGAAAACGCGAGTCCGTTCAGGTGTGACTGAAAAATTCGCGGGAACGTGAAAGAGAAAGCTTTGCGAATAGTGCTTGATTTTTTAATTGATAAATAGACGCTTGTTGATACAAAAAAGCAAAAGATGTTTGTGTATAAAAATTGAACGGTCATTGGCTTTTAGACTGATACAGAAATGAAGTTTCTCTTTCGACAATTTCTCATCATTGTGATTAATGATTTTCAGGGTCAAGTGTTTTTTTGTATCTCCTAAAAGCACTTTTTAGGATAAACCGATATCCAGGAACACTTAGAAAAAAAAACTACGGTAAACCGTAGTGCGTCACTGCCGGATGAAAATAATCCGATTATGGACGTTTTAGCGCGCCATCGCTTCGAGATTCAGCGCGGTATATAGAGCGTACACCTTTTAGACGCTCGATAATTTATGCCGATCCCCGACGCTATCTAGGCGCCTTCTTGGCTCGATCGATATGTAAACTTCTTTTGGGCCGATTATGCTTGTGACTCGGTTATACTTGGTTCTGGTCTAAATTCAATTTGGGTGGAAGTATACTAATATATTGGTAGAAATAAGTCATTTTCTCTGTCAACAAGCATTATAACGCTCTTTATTCAATCTGTCGGGACGTTTTCGTCAATAAACCTCGGTCGAACCACAACATCATCATCACTTAGAATGACCAACTTCAGCGGGACCCTAAATCGTAATCAATCCAATTACCTACTCCTCAACTAATTCGATCAATCAGCGGCAATGTTATAGTTGTTCTCCAACTCTCCCAAAACTCGACTACTTAGCCACCCTAACGATCTCGTTAGAAAACCTCTCGAGTGTCACCTTCCTCCATGCTCTCTGCTATATATAACTCACCAACGCCAAATCTCTCGCTTGTACCCGATATAAGCTTCTCCTCCTCCCCCTTTTCCATCCGGAATATTTCGGCCATAAAGCCCGCGCGCGTCCGATCGGATTCTAGGTCAGTCAGTCAGTTGCGGCGCAAGGTCAAGGCCGCGGGAGCCCCAATATGTTCTTCCGGATTTAGCGGCCCGGCCGTCGTTAATTAAGAGGAGGAGGAGGAGAGTGAGATTGTGTTTTTTTGTGAGTGTCTGTGTGTTATCGAGATGGGAGCTAATGGGTTGGAATTTATTTTGGGAGGGTTATGTAAGAGGCGAGAGTTGGTAGCTGGGGATTTTAAACGTGAGGTGGATGATGCGAGGAGGATTGGTTGGTGGTTTGTTTGCTACGACTGTAGTGTTGGGATTTTGACTGGTTTAGGGCTGAAGGATTAGGTACAGTTTGGTGAGTTTTTGAATTGGAAGAATAGATGAAAGTATAATTAATTGTTGGTGTGTAAAACAAGCTACTTGCTGATGCAACGTTTTTAGAGATTTCGAGTATTTATCGTCATATGAAATTTTAAACTTATATATTATTTTCGTAGATTAAATTTCATAATGTTATGCTGGGGTTAATACTTTATTGATGTTCTTTTCTAACAAAACTGTATCTGAGGCAATATTATTTGACTCTACAGGATCAACTTGTGTAAATTTGTCTTTCTAGTGAATAATAAATCAATCAATAAACTATAAAATTAAATGTAAATTTGCTAAGTTTAGCTCTTTACAATATAGAGATATTAAAGTGGTTTAATATTTTCTTCATTGATTTCATTTAGCAGTTGTTTAAAATTGGTGATAAGTCATGAACAATTTCATTCTGGTCCAAATTCAGCATACTGACGATAGTTATTCAGTTACATACGTCTTACAAAATCTATACCTCTATTGTTTACCAAAAAACTGCGTTCCTTCTCGAACTTTACTCGAGAGCAACAAGAAAATTTTAGTCTTCAGCTCGACGAAAGAAAACGCAAAAAGAGAACTGCCTTTAACTGGTTACGAATCGAGCTCGACGCGCCGTATATATATATATATTCGCTTGTGTGTTTCTGCAGTTTGTTATATTTGTTCGCGTGCATTTCGCGTTATAAATAGTGCAGTTAAAAGTGAATCAGCCCGAGAAAGAGCGTTGAGTAATAATTCCACTCGCGATCGACGCACGGCTTTGTTGTAATGCAATTTTCTTATTCGAATAATGCAATCGTCGCTTCGACCAACGATGAATGAACGATTTCTTATTTTTTTAATGTATAATACTTGTTGTTCTTTTTTGTTTTTGAAGCATATAAGTGTTTTAGTGTGCTCGGGAATTACGTTCTGTTTTAGGAGCGCAAAGTACTTTTCGAGGAGCTTTCCCTTCCGCGCTTGGCGCTCATTATTTTTATGGACCTGGTTTTTATTATTCCTTCAAAATTCGCTATAAAAGTAAAGAGCTCGCGCGCGGCGTTCGCATCGTTTGGTAGTCAACGAGCGTTAATAGGAAAATTTAGAAACATGAGGTGAGGCTTCGACGTCCCTATAGCGAGAAAGTGACTGTTTCAGGTCAACTGTTGCAGAAGTCGGCCGATAAATAAATAGCCTTTTTATAGTCATTTTCTAATTTGCAAATCGTTGCATTTTTTATTCGTTATGGCCTAAAATACAATGGCTATATACGCTTGTAACGTATACTTACGTGTAGAAATAAACAGTATAATATCAAAAATTAATTTTGCGTTAATTCCAATAAACCATTTTTACTTTTGTTTATCGATTTTGAATACCACCTTTAGTAGTTTTTTATAGATTCTGAACAGAGAATTATTTCACGTTAGTTGTCAAGGACATAAAACAAAAGTGCATGGAAAATACAATTCGGCTATTATCTACTAATTTATAACTTCATTATCGACCTAAAAAACCTCAATCCCACCAAAACCACCCTTTTTTACCAAAAACATTTGAATTTTAATGCAAACTTATTATATTCTTTCGAAACTAAATTCTCCACTAGAAAACCCGATGACTCACACCCAACAAAGACATCACGCGAATCCCCTCCCCGAAATCCCCGTCGCCATCCACACACCAGCCACCTTACCCAACAAAAACAGAAGCAAAACACAAAAAAAAGATCCCCTACCATCCTTAATCGGCCATTCACTCCTCACCTTCTCTCTCTCTCACATACACACGCTAATCCTGAAAAGGAGCACGATGCTCGCGCGCATAGAGGCACACACAACAGGCACAGGCGACTTTCGCAGCGCATGCAGCTACGAGCTCGGAGAGCTAGAGAGAAAGTTAATTTCGCATGGCCGTTGAACCGATCGCGATTACGTAGGAGCAGCGAGCGAGCGAGCGAATGCAGTGCTGCCAACTTGTGGATAGGAGAGGGAGAGGGAAAATTCTGTGTGTGTGTCTGTGGGTGAGCTTGAAAAAATTGCTCTTTGTACTGTGTGTCACATAAGTGAAAATGCGACGATCGGGTGGATTGAAAAGATGGATGAGTGGAGTGTTGAAGGAAGATGGGAGTGATGATGAGAATGAAATCGAAACTAAAATTTGCTTTTGTAAAATAATGACGTTTCGAAAATTTGTTAAAAATAATATACCATGGATTAAACTTTGTATTGGACTGACGATTCGAATTTAAATTTATACGAATTCAAATTTAAATTGCATACAATTTAATAATTGCAGTTTAGATTTTCAATATAGGTAAATTTAGACAATATTTTTCAAGCTGATGCTTGTATTTTCACAATTTACTTTCAGTTTATAATATACACTGACAGTTAGACAGAAATGTGTAGTTGGCTCTGATATTATCTTGATAGATAAGTTTTCTTATAACGTTCAAATGATTTAAATAAGAAACACATTATCTTCAGCTGTGTTAACTCTCTAAAATGTATCACTTGTAAAGTTTACGCATTTCTTCACCGACTACATCGCCTTCACTTTACCCATTACTCAACTATTAACAACGAGAAAACACACGCGCAGATATAAAACAGGATCAAACAATATCCTTGACTCTCTCGCGTACAGCACAAATCCATTTGCAACAAAGAAATCGCCCTCTTATTGTTTTCGCTCCTTTATCTGCGAATTTCCGCTTACTCGGTCGCTCACATATATATCAACATACACATACACTCCACCCGCGCACGTACTTATATATCTGGGTCTTCGCGACGAGATTCCGTTCGTGTAAACAGCTGCTGTGGACACGGATATTCAGTCCGGGAGAGAAAGATTTACCCTAGGAATGCCATTGTCCACGCGCGTAATTCAAGTAGGAAGTTCAGCGTTAAAAATTACTTTATATACACGGCTTCTTCCGCGTTAATTAACGATCGGATGCGTTTCTTTTTTTTTATTCGTCAAAGGAGAGAAACTCGCCAATCGAACGTGTCCTAAAATTAGCGGATTTATGGTGGTATAAATCACGAGAGGTATGGTCTTTGATTCCGATCGGGCTGTATATGTGTGCGATGCAGGAAGCGTGCCCGTATGTATAGGCAATATAATAAAACTCACGTGTAACAACGGATGATTTATGGCCGACGCTGTTGCGGCTCTTTAGATAGGAGGCACTTTGGCTGGGCTGCATGTGGTTTCGGAACGAGGACTATATGAATAGCTTGCAAGGGATAGGCTACGCGAAGGGAGTATTTAGAACTAGCAATTAGTCCTATCAGGAAAGTTGTTAAGATCCAATATAGATACCTCTGGAAAATTAAAACTCTTCGATGCTGCGCGTTCTCGCGGTTGAGATAATGGATGAGATCATCCAATTTGCGAGTAATAAGATGAAAAATCTCCTAAGGATAGGCTTAACAGATTGTTCTGTCGAGAAGTAATAAGGTATACAATATATTATTATTCGTTGCGTCATTATGACTTCTGATTTGAATCGGAATCGGTGTAATTAGGATGCCGATAGAACTATGGAAAATTAAGCAAAATAAATTTTACACCTATATACAGCGAAACAATGTTATTCCTATCGATAACATTATACGACATACCCACGCGCTGAATTTATAGACGATACATACATATATATTATACACCATCTCTCATCGTTACGAGTCCCTTAACCTCACACCCACGCAAACAGCTACAACTACCACGTATATGTAATCATCCGTATACATCACTTCGTGCGCATGCAGGGGCGTCGCGCAGCACTTATGCACCAGACCTAATCAGCTAAACCACCGCGCGACTTATCTCCTTCTCCTCGTCGTCGTCGTCAATGCGGAACGTTTTCCACGCTCGGATGGGTTATCGCTCGCGGACGACGACGACGACGGACCTTTTACGTCGCGCCAGTGGTTTGCGGGAATTCCGCGCGCGGTGGTTTTGGCTCAACTGGAGCGGTGTAATTGGGTGGGCGGTGCAGCGCTGCTGGCGTACAAGATGGGGTTTGAGATTTCGAGATCTGCGGAAAACTGTAGTGTGTAGTTGACAAACCGAGTGATCGAGATTTGTCGTGGTTTCGGTGGGAATTTCATCAGGTTGCGAAGGGTTTGGATCGCTCAAAGTTGATGCCTGTGTCGGAACGATCTGATAAAGTTCGGTTAGTCTGTGTTGCAATCGGGGTTTTTGGGTTGTGTCGAAATAGAAATCGGAAAGGTTCGAATAGATTTTTTAATTCGAACTATTCAGAATAGGACGATTAATTATTAAGTACACTTATATGCACTAGAAAATTTAGTAAAGCATTGTAGATATAGTGAATCGCTCAGTAGAAGAGAATAAGTTGTTATGCTTATTCCGAAATAACCACCTAGCCTCAAAAAAAATACACGCTGACCACGCGTAATTCTACAAAATTACGTTCCTCCATTTGGCCGTATTTACAACCAGGATCTCGCAAACAAACCAATTCCCTCTAGTTTTACGAGGACAATATTGCCATTAGAAAAGTTCAACCGTATCAAATCCCATTACTCCACATAACCCTTTACCACTCGGGCAAAATAAACTTTTATCACCGCGCTGCAACTTACCATACAAAAGGACATTCTCCTCAACCCTAAATCTCTCTCCCTCTCCCACAACGCTTAGCACAGCCATATACACACGCTCCCCACAACCGCATTTTATCATAACCCTATATATCCTCTCTGCTCCTGGATTCTCCTCCCTCCATAGCACATCGATCTCGCGGTTAAAAAAGCACTTCTAGAGCGCGCGAGAGAGGGAATCTGGTCTGGCCATATTCGCTGGTGGTAAGGTCGCGCCATTGTCTTTTTGCATTGCCGCGGTGGCTGGGAACCGGTCGTGTGTGGGCGAGTCGCGCAGTGAGAGAGACGCGTCTGAAGTGCTGGAGGAGATTTTTGCACGCCTCATGCTCACACGCGAGGAGTCGTTCGCGTTTATTGATATTTTTCAGAGTCGGATAATAATGCTCGCATGCGTCGCTTGGTTTGGTTAACTTGGAGTTATGGTTGTTTTAACGGTTTTAAAAGGTTTACTAAAGTAATCGTGGAATAGAATAAAAATACAAAAGTAGATACCGCTCAACACGCGTGTTTATCTGTATTTTCATATAATGATGGGACGCGTAATGGCCTGTTTCCTTTCGAGGGGATCAAAAACAAGCGCTTCGGTTCGTCGCACGTGAAGCTAACGCGCGCACACTCGTATAAATTGCAAATCATGAGGCGGGATGACTAATGCTTGAAACAGGTAGGGAACTTAACACATCCTTGTTCTTCGCTTTTTATCGAGACTTTTCTGGATTTTGAGAGGAAATCAGCGAGAACAAAGACCATTGACTCATGTGTGTTGTAAACAGCTGTGTATTTGCGTTTCTCTTTTAATATAATCCTATGTTTACAAATACATCGTAGCTTTGAGTAACTCTTTAAATCGTTTAATTAATCCGTATTATATGGCATATCAGTGGTTTTGAATACCAATGAACATAAAATTGAGCTCTAGAGAGACAAGTTTATAAGTTATACACGCAAGATTTAAACGCCAAAAATTTCATTTATTATGCATTGTTAACTTTTACAACTCATACCTACTCCAACATAATCAATAAAACATACCGTTACAAACAACCTCCTCCTTGAAAACCATAACGCCTTGAATCCCATATTTTCAAACCGCAACGAACCCACACACGAACCGTAAAATCATTCAACAAAGGAACCCGACGACTGTACATCGCAGAGGAAAAGTCCTCGCCGCGACGACGACGCTCATGCGGACAAAGGCTGCGCGCTGCACGGAAAGGAGAGCGCGACCGCGACAGCAATTTGTAATATTGTTTGCTCGCCCGCCGCGATAGCTGGAGCACGTAGAGAAAGAGAAAAAGAAAATGGGCGCGAGAGACGGAGAAAAGTCGCGAAATTTCGCGGAAAATTCTGCGGTGGGAGTGAGAGACGTCGGAATTGTGGGTTGAATTGTGTGAGCTGAGATCGTTGAGCTTCTCTATGTGGAGGAGATGTTAATGTGTGGAATTTTGTAAATAGCTGGAACGCTTTGTTGCTGAACTAGATTTTATGGTTGTTGATTTCTTCTTTTGAAGTGGCTTTAATGTCTAACCATAGCAATTTGTTTTTGCAAAGTTTATAAAGGAAGCTGTACTGATGGAAACAATGAAATTATTTAGTCATTTTTTTCTTTGAATTAACTTTATAATCATTAGCTACTTCAATTGTTAAATTAACAATCGCCCGTTAGTGTTTAATTAAATTTAAAAATTGTTTTGAAAATTTATTGATTTTTGCGTTATTACTAATTTGTTAATTTTGTTAAACGAATGGGGTAAAATTACACGTGACATTAATCTTTAGACTTTCTTTCAGTTTAAACGTTGACTATAGAAGATTTATTAATTGTATTGACTTGAGCATCCATGAGAAGATATGATTCAAGGCACCGAAAAACATATATTTTACTCGCAGCTGCTTTGACATCGACTTATCGAACGGTTAAAATGTAAAAAATATTCAATTGCTCTGCATTAACGAGCGATCGATCAACTTTTGTACAAGTTTATGCGAAACTACGCACGAATCCTTGAACTACATAAAAAAGCCGTAGTTAAAAATAACAGTAATCAATTTACGTAAAGGAATTTTCGATATTTTACACTATTTAATTGATAACTGGACTATATCAACAATCCTCAGCTAAAATTTCGAACTTTAACCTTCTCCCTTAACTCATTTTTATCCATCCACCAGCCACAACTTCAACGCAACCTTTCTCCACCTCAACAACCGCTCGCCACCCACGCACTTAAAAATCACCCAGCCGCTCGTTCTTATCAGCAGTCACTTACGCACGTCTTCCGCAAGGCCGCTCGGCACTTCCCATTCCAATAAATAACCCGATCCACCTGCGGAGTGCCTTTTTGCACCGACGTCACACTCGCCCGGCCTGCATTAGTGGCTATTGGGATTATTCAATGGTAATCGATGGCCGGCCAGGCGCGCGCGCGCTATTTGATGGATTATTCAATCTTTATGCAATATGCTAATGCTTTCTCGCCGGTGAAGTATAGGTGTGGTATACGGCGATGTGTAGGTTTTTGTCGGTGAACACGTGTTGGAGATGTAAATTTCAACGTGGCGAGGTATCTTTTTTTTTACAGTTTTTGAATTGTTTTACGTTGAATTGTCTTTCTGTATAAGTTACTGGAACAGTAAAATAGGGTAGCACATGGCGTAGCCGTAATTTACTTGACCTTATCTTTTTGATAAAAATGCACCGCGAAATTTATAGTTTCCCGATAGAAAAAAACGATGCACAATGCGACCGAGCGCGTTTTTCATCTTTTTTATTTAGAGGCACAGGAAACTGAATGTTTTCTAAAAGGTAAATCAGCCGCAGCCATAGAGATAACGCATCGAGCGTGGGAAAAATTCGGCTTTATTTACGCTGACTTTTAATAGTTTGAAACAAACAACATGCGCATGACTACTTTACCTTGTTTTTAACGTTCATGTACCTACCGTGGTATCATCATCACAAAAATAAACCTTCGTAACCTCCCTCCCCCTGAACCATTTGAATAATGCCATACTGCGCAGATGAAGCTCGCCTATAGGCGTTTATTCCGTCGTTTTCGATGGCTATCAGTTCGCATATCCAATCGCAATCTCTACTCTTGGAACCGTCTTACATAAACGCCGCGCGTCTACGACTGCTGTAACACGATCGATATCTGTGAAGAAAAGAGCAAAATGCACGAAGATATGCTCTCTCACTCGTGACACAAAGCCGTATCAAGTATCTTCCGAAGTGAAAGTGGCGACACGTTTTTTTTTTTGTCGGCCTCATAATCGCGGTTCATTAGTCTACAATAAAAAGCGCAGCAGCGTCGTAGAGGAAGAAAGATAAAAAAAAGGCAGTGGCCGATGGTACTAATTATCCAAGTGCTTTTTGTGCATCTGGACCGGTAATTTCACCGGCCACTGATGCCAGCTTTGCGGTTGCGGTATATGCTCGTCGGGCGTTTCCGAATTAACAATTGCCGTGGAGCTTCCAAGTGCTGGTATTTACCGGCGTCCGTAGAAATTATGTCGTTTGGAGCCCGCCACAGCCTCGTAATCGTACTGTACCGAGGCCTTATTTGCAGCTGAAAATGGAGTTGTTTTGGGCCAACTGGTTCTCTCGCATGTACACGCGATTAAGATGTTTGCGGATGTTAACTGATTGTCATAAATCTCTATTTACTCGCGGTAGAGTTTGGAATATACTTTGGAGGATAAAGTTCTCGTGTTCAATCACAACTTTCCGTTCATAAGCTGCCAAGCGCGCTTCAACTTTTTTAATATAACTCGCTTGCTTTGAATTAAACTTTGGAATAAATTAAATTATTACGATAGAGGAGACAGTTTAAAGTACGTCAGCAGTAGGTTATCATTTAACTTCGTAGTATTCATATGGAGCTTATTAGTTAAATATTTTCAAAATGTTTGCATACTTCTTCAGGCAATTAAGGTAATATGAGCAAAGGGCAGTTTTGCATAGGGAATCCTTTAAAATGCATTAAACAGATGAAATATGACCTAATTTTCTTTCTTTTCTAAAAACCTTCATACAGAGAGGTAATTGAAGTATCCTTTAATAGTATTAAACTGTATATTATTCAAAGAATTTAAAATCTACTTTTTCGCAAAACGTGTCCCCATTTATATTTTTGGGATGAAATAAAAAATTACAACATTCTAGAAGACTTGCATACTTTAAATAAATTTGTTTTACTCGTGTTTTTGACGTTTTAACAATCTTTTACTTTTATTTTGATGGTAAAAATATAATGTCTTACGTAACTTGATCCACCAACAGAAATTCTATGACCTAATCACAAACAATATCCTCTAAATTTACATATACTACCACCCAAATCTTATATTTATCTCCAACATTTAAGTTCTCCACAAAACAACCCAAAAATTTACCAAACTAACATCTTTCTCTCTTATCTTCCAGAATGCAGTGAAGATGCCGTCGCTGCTCGAAGCGCTGGAGCTGAAGTACGGCGACACGCCGGCCGACTGCTGTCTGACGGACGACGAGCAGGAGCCGTCGCCGCCACCGTTGAGCGGATCGCCTCGTAGCGCTGCCCTCTCGGTCAGCATCTTCATACCGAAGAAGTCGCCGAGGCACACGGTGCCGGCCCTCCTTGTGCTCCAGGACTGCGACATCGAGTGCGCGGGTGCTGACGACGAGAAGTTGAAGAACAAGTGCCGTAATGTTGAGGAGCTCGATCTCGCCCAGAACAAGCTGTCCAAGTGGGACGAGGTGTTCGGCATACTCAGACACATGCCCAAGATCAAGTTTGTCAATCTGAGCTTTAACAGCCTGCCGGAGGCTCTCGAGGTGAGTAGAGTTGTACAATGGTGTTATGGTTAATTGAAAGAAGTTTTCGTAGTGACTTTTATGGTAGTCGAGCGTTGCAAGTCTGCGTTTAACGTTAATCATTTCAAGGTGATTAATAGTTTGAATATGAATAGTTTTGCTAGTTTTTGCTTAGTTAGTGCAGAAATGTTCACTTGAATCGGCGCGATTTTATCGCATTCGAGGGAAAAGATTGAACGGAATAGAAAAATGTATGTTGTAATGGAGTAATAGTGTTTTAAATTACACAAACCGAGATATGATACGTAAACATTTTACTCAAAAATGATTTCCTCGTTGATAATAGCTGAAAAATTACTATCAAGTCAGCCAACTTATGTAATATATAATTAGCGTTTTAATTGCTCGGAAATACTATTTTCTTTACAATTAATTTTTTCAATGACAAGTTAATACAGAAATGGAAAATATGTAGAGAACACTAGAACATCTCGGACAATTTTTTAAGACGAAAATGACATTTGAAAACTTATAATGCGAAGGCAAATGAGACGTCTTACAAAGGCGTTTAGAATAAAGACGCGCAGTTTAAGCGCTCGTAAGACTTCGCTCGGCGCTGATTTGAATACTGTGTTAGATCGATGTGCTTATACGCGAGGGTTTTCAACTTGTTGTGCGCTCAATTCGAATGTACGCTTGAAATTCAATATTACGGGATTATATTAGTTGACGAAATTCATCGAACATTAAATCATTGATCATTTCACGCAAAAAGTATTAAATAATGGGATATATCTTGCTGAATTTAGTTGATAATCTCAAATAAGATGACAGCGTATCTGACTCAACTTTAAATCTTTCTGTAAACCAACGAAAAAGAGTTATAGGGTAATGTTTATCAATGAATATGTTTGTGAATCTACCGTTATGGACCTAATTAATAATCAGAAGCTCAATTTTTTTTTTAAATATATGTGATTGCACTAGAACGTATTTTTCCATAACATAATTTGTATTGAAGGTTCATTATCGTTAGGATCCACAACGGTAATTACAATCCGAAAAGAATTTCTACTTCTTCCCAACCAAAAAACCAACCTTTAACTCCACCTTTCTGCTTCCACAGGTCAAAGACGGCAAGTATGATGCGCTGCGCAACCTCGTGCTTAATGGCACGCGAGTCTCTTGGTCGACAGTGCAGGACCTAGTGCGGCTACTGCGCAACCTCGAGGAGCTCCACCTGTCGCTGAACGAGTACAAGAACGTAGAGCTCGGCTATGACAAGCCGGAGAACCGGAACCACACGCTGAAGCGGCTCCACTTCACCGGCAATCCCGTCGAGTTCTGGTGCGAGATCGCCAAGCTCGGCTACAACTTTCCCAGCCTGGAGAGCCTTGTGGTCGCCGAGTGTCCCATCAGGTCACTGGATATGAACGAATTGGAGAGGCCGGAGAACACGGAGAATGAAGATACAGAGAACATGAATCACATTGTGGAGATGAACAATGGACTGCACCTGGAGAACGGTTGTACGGGCAAAGGTGAGAGGTGGGCTTGAGAAGGGTGGGTATAAGATTTGAGTGCTTGGTGGCAGGATGAACTGAGAATTGAGGTTAGTACGTGGACAACAGGAAGAGCTACTGGTGCTTGTAAATATGATAGCAAAGTCAATTCATTAGCACTGTTTGTTCTATTAACTATGCAATAAAGTAAATTGAAGTATCCAAAAACTGTTCAGTTATAAATTTAAAAAATTTACAAAGAATATTTATGAAAAGTTAAAATTTTAGAAATTTGCATATCAATTTTATGTCAACAATTATGAGCATTCAACATCCTTATATATATAATAAAGACATCAGATAAAGAAGTGCGTAGAAATCCTAACGTGCTCGTGAAAGATAATGGCAATATTCAGAATTTCCCATCTGAGATTTCCTTAATTTTGAAATACAAACGTTATCCTGTACTATTATTTAGGTATAATATACGCTTTCTAAGCAGTATTTTAAACTAAATAAAATATTATTCTACACTTTAAAAACTTATGTAACAATAAATTAAAAGACTTCCTAATGACACACAGTAAAGTGTAATTTATCTGACTAGAACTTGAAAGTTAAAAAATGAATGAAAGTTATTTCGGAGAACAGTTAGCAAAAGGTTATAATTTGCTCGCTTTTAAGACTCTCACTTAACCACAGTTTTAAATTATACACGAGAGCTTGAAAAGGAAATTCTAAGGATTATAAAAAAGTACCACAAAGGCGGGATTAAATTCGTTAAGACAGGATTAAGAGTGTAATCAAAGAAGTGGTCATATGATTCTAGCGTAGGGAGAATTGAATATTAAAACGCAAAGTAAGAAAGGAATCTAAAAACTTTTTTTTACAAAAGAAATTCCTTCAAAACAGACGAAGAATCGGGAAAAATAATTAACGTACCGCTTGTTCTCAAATGTAGAAACTTTCCACTGCAATCTCATTATTCCGAGCGACGAAAACGCGAAACGAAACAAAAGTGGTTATATACCGCGGGCGCCGCGCGAAAGTGGAGCTCGCGACGTTAAATGGAGAATTGATGAAAAGCGCTTTCAATTGACATAATTTCGACGGTCCTCAAGCGCAGCTGCATATATAGAGTATATATAGGCGCCTGCGCACCGACGATTTATAAAGCTTCGAATATCGATTGTCGGATGCCTGCGAGTGGGACACGTTATCTATATCGTTATCGGCGTTTCTCGCCTCGTATTCTAAAGTCATTTTAAAATGGGTTTAGTTTGAATATTTGTCATGTTATCAAAATTTACGTTTAGACTTTTTTTGTAAATATTTGTTTTATTTGTATTTGATAGAAAATAATGAAATGAGTATAAGATAACGTTAGCTTGATACCTATGTAGAAAATAAATTTTTAAAAATTTTTTACATTAATATTATTTATTGATAACATGTATCTTTCTTAAACATTCTATTGCCATGAAAAATTTTATGAGAATTTTAGGAGAAATTCAATTATCTCAACATATTAGACTATTACGTAGATTCTAATTTAGATAGAATTCATTTAAGATAAATACAAAAATAATGATCTCCTAAAGAATCGTTCGGATATAATTAATGTTTCGTTAGATTAATCCAGTTCAGTTGATCTGAATCTCTCATCTAGATTACAATTAGACAGAATCCATCTAAGAATAGAAAAAAAAACATTATTTTCATATAAATTAAGACGAGCACTGTAGCTGAAAATCGACACAACTGATCATTATCTCTGACCACAGGTAACCGAAACTTCGAGGAGGACGACATGATGCCGAACTACTGCCAGACGGCGTCCGAGTGCGAGTCCTCAAAGTCGCCCCACGATCCATTCAAGCTGCTTAGGTTCCTGAACGTCAACGGCACGCTCCTCGCCACCTGGGACGACATCGATAAGATCGCCCGCTTTCCCGCGATCAAGTCGCTCAGGATCCAAGGATGCCCTTTGTTCGAGGTATGTGATGTGTGTTGAATCGTGGGTGTGAGAGGATCGAAGGTGAACCAGGACGATGGAATTTATTGGGGTGTGGGTGGATGCTGAGAGATTTTTTTCTTAGTGAGAAAGAGGATTTTTCTGTTGGTTACATATTGTATTTTGAATCATAATTTCGGTAATGGACTTATAGTATTAAAGTTCGTTGAAGAAATAGAATGCTAAATATATTTGCTTATTGCTGTTATCGGTAGAATATTGAGGTAAATCAAATTATCGAATTTAATTTGATTATCCTCTATGACGAATTAATTTTAACGAAGAGAATGATTTCTAGTTCTCGAAATATAATAATCGTGAAATATGAGTCTATTGTTTACAAATGATAAAGCGTACTTTTAATAAAAATGAAATTATTTTTCTGCAACGATCGAGTCTGGAAGCAGTAAGAGAAAATAAATAACTCTTGCCCAAGAGCTGTAAAGTGTTGCAATCTACAATTGTAATAGTAAACTTCAGGTCATTAATTATTTAACAGTCGTTTAAAGTTAAACTCTCTTTTAACTTCCTTTTCTATATTAAAATTAAATCCCTTGTTTTATCGATGTATCAGTTTCACTTCGAAACAATACAAATGTATGCAGTTCTTTTATTTTGTTAATATAGACCGACCTATTTGCACAAAATATCTTAGTAATCAGCTCAAGTTTGGAATTCCATTTCAATGAAATTTTTCATAACGTAAGTAAGGCACTTGGCAAATGAAATAACTTGCCAGTAATGTAACGTACGTGCTCGCGTTGGAAATTCGCTGTAATTGGAATAAATACTTTTTAAAGTGCGTTTTCTAAGAAACTATCCATTACGGAAAATGAAGTATGAATGGGTACGAGAAACTAGACACTACTATGATATATTTACGCGTATGGTGAAAAACGTAATCAACAAAAACTTATTTTAAATTAAATAATGATATAGCGGCTAATATTCGGGCGATAGATAAGGAGGGTAACAAAGACTTCATTTTATACGCGTGTATCAATACTTCTATAGATTAAGAAGTCATTTGAATCAGTAAAGTGTAAAGAATTTTATTAGAAAGATTGTTTGGAGAGGAAAGGTAAAGGTATAAGATAAAGAATTCAATTGATAAGAATAACTTATTTTGTTAATTAATTTTCAAGTCTGTAGAAAAACCAACAATTAATTATTGGTAATTCCTATTCTCAAAACCCCACGCCAAACTTCTCTTTACCACCTGGCCGCACAACCCGACTAAATTACCGTCCCCCCTTCCAACTGTCGATAAATCAACCACACCGTTTAATGAAAAATACGTTGTGTTTTTTGTTGTTGTTTCCGGCAGAGCCCGCGCGAGTACACGGAGCACGAGCGTAGACAGCTGCTGATCGCCCGGCTGCCGAATGTCGAGACCCTGAACGGCGGCGGCGTCATCTCGTCGCAGGAGCGCGAGGACGCCGAGCGCGCCTTCATCCGCTACTATATGGACAAGCCGGAAGCCGAGCGACCCGAGAGGTAAGTCTTTCTCTCTTGAGAGAGAGAGAGCCTGACCTTCTTGGCTTCCCTTATCGAGCGCGCCGAGGCTGCGGGAGAGCGAAAGAGCGAGATAACTGGGGTCGGGGGATTTCGGTGCGATGGGAGAGTTTTTTTCTTCTTTGGAGGGTGGGGGGAGGATAAAAATAGAATAGTGCTGATGGTGAAGGCTGGTTAGGGATTTTGGTGGTTGTGAATTTAATGGAAATTCCGAGTTTAGTGATTTGCGAGGGGTGAATAGGAAATTAGATTTTTGAGTAATATTATTTAAATACAGTTGTTGATTTTTTAGGGTTGATTTTTTTTTTGATTGATCGGTAAAAATTTTAATTGGAATGAATAAATGAGAATCGATTAAAACATTTAAAGACGTGAATTAAAATTATATGTATTAAAGTATTTGAGATGAAACACGAAGTGACTTTTTGTTAAAAAAAAGGACTTCAGTATCCTTTTCAAAGCTATTTGATTGCTGTATAACAACTGAAAATAAAAAAGATTAAGAATTATTTTCAAACCTTTATTATATGCTTTTTCTTACTGGGAGTGGCTGTTTATAATATAATCTGTTATTAATACAATATTTTTCGAATATTAGGTATAACGAGCTTGTCGGAATCCACGGCAAACTTGACCCACTTGTCAACGTCGACCTGACGCCAGAGAAAAGAGTCAAGGTCAAATTCACCTACGGTGACTTGGTTGAGGTAATACTTACATCTACAAAAAAAAGTTTTTGTGTCACTGAAATAGAAATTGACTAATCACAATAATTAATTTTTTAGGTGAGGTCGGTGGACGTTTATAGAACAGTGTTCGAACTGAAAACTAAACTGGAGTCAATGGTAAAAATTCCTGCGAATCGTATGAGGCTATTCTACATCGATCAAGTGAGCTTCTACCTTACCGTCATAAACGATTTATTCTTATAGAATTGTATAATTCTAACGAAACCTTACGTTTATTCAGGAGCTAAAATCTCAATACGGACCGGAAGAAATGCTGTACCCGAACAAGCAGCTCTACCGATACAACATCCGCAACGGCGACGAGATAATAATCGACAGCAAGCTCAACCGCTACTCCTCGTCGAGCAGCCAACAGCAGCAGCAGCAGCAGCAACAACAGCAGCAGCAGCAACAACAACAGCAGCAGCAACAGCAGCAACAGTCTTCCATTCGTTCCTGAGGTCGCTCCTGCCAGCGCTAAGTGCAGCGCTAACGGTGACCGAGAACGTAGATGAGCTTCACTCCGAGACGGAGCGGACAAGCGAGAGAAAGAGAGACGATGAATGAATAAATGCGAGAGAGAAAAAAAATACAAGTGATTTTGATATTTACTTACGTTCTAAGTATTAACCTTATAGTGGCCGTATTTATCGATTCTTCAGGGCTGATTACAATTATATTGCACACACTCACAGACACATAAGAAGACAGATCGACGCGATTTCACGCGTTATGCCGTCCGACGACGATGGAAGAGAGCGAGACGGAGTGCAGGGAGGGAAAGACAGAGGAACGGTCTGCTTTACCGACGCGGCGACTTTACCGACATGCGTATCAATGTTGTATGAATTCGTTTTTTGTTGTTACGAAGTATCATGATGAACGGGCAACGATGTTTTGATTTCGATGTTATAATTAAATATGTAAAATAAAAAAAATTGGAAAATCAAATTGTTGGAATTATGATTTTTACTAAGGTATCTGATACAGTGAATAGGCTAAGTGTATGTCGCGAACTTGTAAACGTAATTGCGATGAATGTGTTTATGTCGAGATACGAAGAAGTTTCTGCGTCGATAAAATCGGATATTACTCAGATTTTAAGATATCGTGATAGAAGTTATCGACCGAGTGATAATGCGTTAAATTTGTTGGTTACTGTAATTTTTTCATTTTTCTGTCCTGTACAATTCATAAACTACTGTAGCTGGAAATTATAAAATTAAAAATTAATCAAATAAATACTCAAACTCTGTTTCATATAAAGAGAATGCATTAGTAATGAAATTTGAACTCGTATTATATATCTCGGTATGTATTCAATATATTAAGGGGCAGTAGAATTTGAAAATTATTCTGATAACCAGTCAAAGTGAATCAAAGAAATTTGTGGTCGGTAAAACATTATCGTGGCGTGATTCACATCCGTTCGAAATAAAAATACTTGCTAACCGATATGTGAGATACAGCGTATAAGAAGAGAGAAGAACGAGATATTTTTGTAGCTTCGCGTGCGGAAAATGTGTGATTTTGGTAAGCAATAAAAGTGCGGATAACGGTACAGGTAAATTAATTGGATAACTCAATCGCTTCACATTTAGTTTGAATATTTCGCATATAGAAATATTTCATGTGCTTATTTGTTAAATTAAATTGGGTATAATTGAAACATTTATCCGATACAAAGATTGCATGAGTACTATAATAACACTTTCACAGAATATTGACGTTATCCAATTAGTTTTAAAAAGTTTTGTGTAAGTTGCAGCTGTTTAATTGTGGTCAAAGCTACTATGTCAGAGTGAAATTTCAGTTTAAATGATTCAGTGTTCAATAGTCACTAATTCATAAATTGAATTAATTTTCGGTGGACCTTTCATCACACAAAAAGAGAATTTTGTAAACACTTGGTAAAATTAGCAACGAACAGTTTAATATATTCTATACATGTTCTCGTGCAATGAAATAACATTTCAGGTCAATTATGAAAGAACATCACAAAAGCGTTTTTATAATATTTCGTTTTTTTGTAACGCCAGATCAAATTACAAATGTAAAAGAAACGAATTTTGATTAAGATAATTTAACCTGTGCAAATGAAATTGTTCACTTATTGACAGTATACGAACGACTGCAGTAACATTGACAGACAACAAAATTACGGGCATTTGAAGAAGGAATTTGTAAGAGAATTTTTCGAGAAGTCAGGCAGAAGAAAATTAATAAGATGAAGATAATTTCTTCATGTTTGTTTGACGATGGAAATGCGAACGGCAAAATAGCCTTGAAGAGTCATTTTCTAGTGCCTGCAATAGCATTAAGTGGATTTTGGAATTTGACATTTCCATTTTTTGTAATTCACTTGTAAAGCTGATATTATTATGAGGGCAATTTTTTTTCGTTTATAGATTCTTTAAAATAATACAGACAAAAAGTATAACACAACAAATAAGACGATTGAGAGAATTACAGATACATTTTAGGCACATTAAAGAAACTGGAAATGTCGGGGAAACAAAAATAATCCGGAATCCCCTTAAATCTCGAAATGTAACTTCTTTTATAACACTGCCCTATGTAAATATATGCGAAACAAATATACGCGCAATGGCGACTCTTGTCTTTTTTTCTTGGCGGGAGAAAAAAATATCGGATAAAAAACTCAAATAACCGTGACCTACACACTGCACACACACACCACTATAATAAACACGCGTCTCTAGTCTCGTGGCAGGAAAAAACGTGCAGTTGAACGAAACCGAATTCCTTTTTTCTCATCGTGTTTATATGATTTTCAACAATAGTTCAGATGAATGGGAGAAAAAGTTATGTACGCAAGACTAAGGCCCCGTGACTATTGTGCTGGCGCAAGCAAAAAAGAGAACGACGTGTGTGTATGTACCTATGTACTAATACGTAGGATACACAAGATAAAAGAGAAAAGTGGAAAAAGAAAAAATATGAAAAACTTGTTTGTACCGTAAAATATGTGCGATCTCGTTGTGTAGATTTTTATTTTTTCGAGGATTCTATATAACGCATCTGCAAAAATAATATCTTGTTCTCGACAGAATTATATTTTGAGGATGATTTTTGAGAGGTAACATGTTAAGTGGACGAGTATTTATTTTGATATATAAATATGCTTGAGTAGTTTGTAAAGTGGAATTATAAAGCAAATTTATATAATACTGAGAATGTAAGGAAATTTTAACGCATTTTATATTAAAAGCTTCGGATTGTAATCAAACGTAGTTTTTAACGGTTAAAAGGATAACTGGAACGTTTAGATTTAAGATACGTTTGTTACGAGTAAAGGATAACTAATCATCTCTCAGTTACTACTTAATGTTCTTAGTAAACTAAGTAAATTAGTTTGCCATAATACAATGTATCCAACTACGACAAAATGTATTTCTCTCCATTACAAGATATTATTTTTTCCCGCGTAACATGTACATATATGATTTACTTATTGTATTGTTATCGTAATCATTATTTTCTTGACGTTATAAAAATTTTTATGTATAAAAAATAAAAAAATCTTCGTTACTACCTAAAAAAAAAATTCGTAGACTTTAGTTCCGTTTGATTCGTTTCGATCGATTGTTTTATATCCGCATTTTCTCTTCTCCTCTTCTGGACTATTTTTTTTTTTTTAAATAATGCCACTAAAACCGAATAGGCGAACCTCGTGATTTATGTGATCGACGTAAATGTTAAATAGTTACGAATAACTGTGTACAAAAAAATGGAAAACAACAAACGAGAACAACAAGCAAAACTATAATTAACTGCCGCAGGAGATACAAAATAAAAAACAGAAGAAACTTTCTGTATCGACTTTTTCTTGATCGTTCGTTGCGATTCTCTTTTTTTATCGGACTTTTTATTAACCGTAAAAAATAATACGACGAATATAACAGTGATGCTTTTTACATGTTGTAAAATATTTATATATATTTTAAACCGGGGAGCCTCGCTGCGCGCGAGGCTCTTTTATATAGTTTCAGTTTTTATGGAAGATGTTTCTTTGGATATACTTATTGAGCTCTTCCACTATTATTTTATTAAGTTAAGTGTGATCCTATTAAGTGATATACAACAAAAAAAACTTAAATAAAGTTGCTTAAACATTTCTCAATTTGACATTTATTTCGACCATTCACGTAATCGTTTCCTCCGATCCGCAAGGAAAAATATGTTTATAATTTTCCTCATTTTACATATGTAATACAATTCTTTTACAAAATCTAATCACTGTACTCCTGATAGAAAGTGTAATAGATTATTCGTTGTCCTAAAGAATGTATTCATCAGAATTTCATTTAATTTTTCAAAAATTTTTCTTTTTAACTAGGTATTTCAAAATAAAATTGTACATTGTTTTGTTTCATATAAAATTACGGTGTGCACATCTTTTATTTCAATTAAAAAAAAGTAACAAAAATAGAAGTTAATAATCTTTTGAATTGCAGCGCACTTTACATTGTCATTCACATAATCTCCATAATTCCAAAATTAAACCATCACACCCTCTTACTCTCTCATATTTAAGCCAAACTATGCATCGACCTCGCGTAACCCCGTAAACACACACACGAAAATCCTATCTCAATTTTCTGGCAGTCCATCATCGTTACGTCACGAGCGTCCGCGCTGCAAGCACACATGACGCAAGCGCGGCGATGGCAGCAAGTGCGCTTGCGCGTACAATATCGGCGCGATTTTAATTTAGATCCCAAGCTGCTGCTGCCGCCACTGCCGCCGATCTAATTCAGCCAATTAATTGAATTTTAATTAATCCCGCGTCGAGGGACTTTGCCAGCGGTCGATGATGATGATGGTGATGGCTTTATGCTTTGTATATCAGATTGGAAAAGGTAGAGTGGGAGAGAGTTTGAATGGTTTGTTTAGGAACGGTAAAGTGGGTTTATTCGCTGCTTTTTTCAGTTTCGAAGTAGTTTTTCAGTTCCTAATTATTAATTTTTCAATTTCTTTTTTCTTATTTTTTTTCAAAGTATATGCAAATGTATAGAATTATAGGTATTGAATTGAAATAAACTTTCATATGAACTTTAAAAATTTTTAATATGTTCCTCATTACACTTTAACCGATGTAGAACTCTCTACATTATCTCCTTCCATTCACATTTCCGCATCAAGAAACTACGATTATACCACGTATAATTACTATATGACCGCATTTAGTCGGCCGAGTGATCACAAAAACCGAGTTTACTTATATTTCCTCCGCGCGTTCTCCGCGTACACCCACGCACGTGGCCTTTATAGTTTACACTAGACAACCGTACTCGAAGCCGCCGTAGTTACGCCGGCGGTATTGAATTAACGAACAGACCCCCGCTTTTCGTGTGTGCATACATATACAAACTCCGCGGTACGCTGCGCGCTTTAGTCTAAAATCCAAATATTGCCATTGGCCGAAAAAAGGAGCATCTGTTATGTGACCTGATGGGATGTTTCTTTTAGAACGCTGATCGTGTGTAACTGAAACAATGCAGATTGGGAAGAAGTATGGTGGCTGTTGTTGTTTCTGACTTGATAAGTATAAGCGGTATAATTATATGGCAATGTTGATTTGAAAATTGCTAAATTTAATCGCTACGGAAAACAAATATAAAAACTATGATTAAATTTTATCCCTCTTGGTTTATGAAAATTAATAGTAATAAAACATGAAATCCACCTTAACGCGAGCTAAAACTGCATATGACAAACGAAGTAGTGCACAGGCCATCCTTGAAACAGCGATCTAATTATAGAGAAAAAGGAGTATATTCTTTTTTTAAACAGTTTTGCGCCTTCTTTCCAGAACTTCTCACGTGCAAGTACGCTGCGCCGGTGTCTAAAAATATCTTACACCCATTAACAAAAAAGCTCTCGTTTTTCAAGTTTCTCGCAATGGAATTATCTTTTTTCTTCTTAACATCAATTTCTTCACCCGCGCGCTAAAAATTTTCGTCTACTTCATCAACCCCAACGACTTTTACATCACCGGCCAATTTTAGCTCTACCGACCCAAACACGCGGTTAATCTCACAAATCATTCGTTCATTATCTGCCAGCCGCGCGGCACGAAATCAGCGCTCGCGCGGTCAAACATATACACCGAAGGAAAACAAACGCCGAAATTAGAGCGCTTACTTATTACCAAGTTTCACGTGTGGGTGTGTGTGTGTGTGTGTTTATACACGTACGATCTTTCGTTCGCGCGCCTATATTATGTTTGTATCTCAAATTAGCGGGATCTCCGCTGTGCAGGGTAGACGAAAAAGGAGGTTGGGGATGTTGAAAAACGGAGTGTGTTACATCAGTGTTTTAAAGTTATACATTACATCGATGAGGCGTTAATGTTTTTATGTTGCGTGGTTATGATAATAATTACGTTGTACTATAAAGTCGCTTTTTTATAATCATTCGAATATAATCTCTGAGTATATGTATTGCGAGGAGCAAAGTAAATAATGATGGTATTTGTTACTATTTTAATCACATAATTATAATCCATATTTTTTACCAGTATATTATGATACCTCGTTATATTGGTATTAAAAAATGACTTGAAATTGGTATACTCGCGATCACAATGAATATAATCTTTTGATAAATTCTGAGCATACATAAACGCTCTCAAAAATTAAATGGCTCCCTTCCAGTTTGATAAGAGAAGCTAGACTCTCAAGTATTTAAATGAATAAGTAAACCAACTTGTGTATCGATGCATTCGATCTCGGAATTATTTAAATCGGCTGGGGGGCGATTTTACTTGCGTGTATAGGGCAAGACGCTACTTTGCGGCAGAATAATGAATTAAACTGGGTGGGAATTATTTATTTGCGATTGAAATAGGGTTCACGGTTTCAAAAACGTACACAATGATATTGTTGTTTCGTTTATTATAGGCGTATTTTCCAAGTAAAAACTATCTTTTTATACAAGAAGAAATCGAGAATGGTCTTAATCTTATATCAAAATAATGTAATAAACGGTCGTTAACGAATTATTATATTCAAAAGCTAATGTATTCAATTTGAAATCGACTAGGTACATTCCAATATTTTCTCTCAACATCCAACCCTCCCGAAAAAAAGGACAAAAAAACCCCCTATACACATCCAGCAAGATAAAATCCTCCAACTTCCTTCAACATTCATCCGGACCCCCATATAGACAGAGCCGCTGCCGGCGTCGCCTCGAAAGAAACTGCACGTCCACTTTGCGCGAGCGCTCACACAATGCCGTACAAACCGCCGGCGTCAACACAACTCGACCCCTCTTTCCTCTACCCCTCCTACCCACACACCCACACGCATACATGTAACGTGCGACGGACGGCTCATTTAAAATGCGCGAGAGGCCACTAGCCTGGGGACATGCACACGCTCGCTCCCTCGTACGCGATTATCGTGCGCTGTGCTGGGGGCGCGGGAGCGAGCGCGATCGATGCCCGCCGACGAGGGGTAGAACACAGAGAGAGGGGGAGGGGTGGGTTTGTGCGAGGCCTCTGGTGTGCGGGGAAAATTCTTTTTTTCTTTTTTGGGAGAGAGAAAGAGTGATGAAGAGGGTTTGCGAGAGTGAATGGAAAATAATATGTTTGTAGTTGATGGTGAGAGATGGATTTATAGGTGTTATTTTGTCGTTGAAGATAAAAAATTAACGGTTATTGGGCACTAAAATTTACTATCTGGAGTGCCTAGTGAAAGTTGCTGTAATGGTAAACACGTTTAGTATAAGTACTGTTTTTGGAATAAAAAACGTTCTGTTAAAACTATCGTGCTGATGTATTTGTTTTTAATATTTTATTATGTGATATAGGATCGAAATTCCGTATACTTATTGCCAATTGGAAAAATACTTTCGTTCGAGCTTGTTATAGGTAAGTAGTGGTGTTAAAGATAAAATGCGGATAGAGAGTTGTTTTTACATGTACTGATACTTTGATATTCACTGAATTTCTTTGAGAAATAGTTGTAAGATATAGATTTAGATTAAATTTTATATACTTTACAGTTAATGAATGAAAAACTCTAAAAAACTTAAATATTTAACTGCAGCGGTGGAACAATGGTTCTAATATATTAAATGCGTATACACTTTGCGGAAGTGAAATTTCACAGATAATTATGATGCGAAAGCTGAATAAACAAAACTTCGAACACGATGAGGAAGTGTATAGAACCGAAAGCGGAGGATGTTATTCCAAGGGTTATAAGTAAACAGCAAGCTAATTGAGCTGTAAAGTATAATGAACGAGCGGTAACGTATAATTGAAATGGAAAAAATATGTAAATCACTGTCTTAAGAAAGGGCGCCATGTAAAGAGAAACGTTTATCTTTTTTGCATAAAACTAGTCGTAAGAAGAAAGCGTTATCGGAAAATATTTATTTTTTATGTAGCAGATAAGCACAACGTGTTTCCAAAAATTATTATTTCGAAATCAAATAACAAGAATGTAATACCTATAGATTAATACATGTTATCACAGTCTGTTACGATCTATGTTATATAAGAACTATACAGTATTGTTATTGTACAGAGACAGTCTAGACAGCTGTCGAGACTCAAACTATTTATTCTGAGATCGTAAGATTTTGTTTGTGTTTACAGTATTTTCGAACGGCACGTAGCGGCGTTTAATTGAACTCGAGTTGAGCAGCTCATTCAAAGTACTTTTAGGGTAATTCTTTCTTATTCGGTAAAAGTAAATAATACAAAATTTCCAAACGATATAAATATGCGTGTCAATAAATGCGTTTTAAATGCCTGTATATCAACTTATACACAATGAATATTAATTAACAGATTCATTTCAGTAAATTCAATTGGGTCAGTTGGTTACGAAGACATTGTATAGCGCGTCTTATTGTCAATTGTCTTGTGCAATCACGGGTTTACTTGTGGAGGGGCGAGTCAATTTCACCTCAGCGAAGATTTTTCAAAGGCGCCGATATGCGTCTACCTTTTCAATCGTAATGGAATATGCCATTTCGTTTTAATAATATGAAATTAAAAGTAAAATACTGCGAGAGTCCAATAACTGCGAGATATATTCTCGGTAATAACTATTGTGTGTAATACAATGACTAACAAAACTCGGAAACTATAGCTACACCGAATCATCGCTAAATATACAAAGGATAATTTAAAAAATTTTATGCGGGTTTATAAAAAGTTGCTGGGATATAGCGGAATTTGAAAATTTCATCTCATATGAATTTTTTTTTCGTCCATAAACATATACACACCGTAAAAGTGCAAAATTGCAGTCCATGTCTTTTTCTCTGGGAACGAGGAGACTCGTATAATGAAACACGTGAGCTATTGCGTACCTCGGCATAGTTTTCATAACAAAGAAAATAGAAAGCATAACTTCTGTTGAAAAAGACGTTGATGGGAATAAAAATACAACTTTTTCGAAAAATATTCTAATCTTCTAAACTTATCTCAAAATCAAGAGACTTTCTCTCTTTCTTTTTTCTAAAATTTATACACAAGGCACTTATGTTGAAGTTCGGCCGTTATTGGCCTATTAATAAATTTTCCATCGCTTGACGAGCAAAACGACGTGGGCGTGTGATGTGACGCACAGTCGACGAAGTCATTTTGCGCTTTGAAGCCAGACTGAAGTTCGCTGTATAATTAAAATGAAAATTCCTCTCGCGCAAAGTAATTCTACTAGAATTTCATTAGATCCTAAAAGAAATGTCCCACATTCTGAGGGCTCTAATAAAGAGCAATTTCCCGGACTATTTCCCGAGAAACGGAAAATATATATTTTCCGGCATTATATTAAGAAATGTCGTACAGTTGCAAGTGTAATTTCAGTTCGCACGTGTAATACAATTCAATGGGAATTCGTAATTCGATTTTGCGCTTTATAACACCCTGGACAAAAAATACACGATAAAACGTAAATTAAAAACGCTTTTTGCGGAAAGGGTAATTTTTATTAAAAATTAATGTACTACGAACTTTTGTACAGTGTATATGGATATCTTTATAGCACATATCTTGCATTCAAATTCGTGTTACACGTCAAGATTACATCGTCGCCGCGAGATAAACTTAGAATTAGTATCCCGGCGAGATTGTGTAGCACTGCCGAATGAAATAGTCCAGGCGGCACTACTCGAGAAGTTTATAATGTCTCGTTATCTTGGACATAACTGGCTTGTTAAAAATAACTCAAAGCTGGAAGTACGAAGTCTAATAAGACGTAAAAACACAAAAGTCTGAGATGAAACAATTTCAACTTGAATATACAGAGTCGTCCACATACCTCCCAGCAGTTACTTGTCTAAGTAGATATAGGAATAGTCTGGTCAGACGTTTATATTTTATTCACGTATATTCTATCACTTATAATACAAAGGGTATGCAAAATTACGATATATTCTCAAGTTTCAGCAATGTTGCATAATTTTTACGCTATGATGTAACAACAGTCACCACGTTTCGTTAAAAATAACTTTCTGTTAGTCATACTTTTAGCATCCAGATTCTAACAAAGTGATGCCGTCGACAGACAAATACGTTCTTTCATGCTTGCGAGAAAATACAAAATTTTCCACGTTTTTGTACATAAAGAATATTCCTATATATTAGACAATAACATTATAATCCTAATAATTCCGGAAAATTTATTTGCTGGAAAATAATTGGCCCCACCGAAATATACGTAATAACGTTTGCTTAAGCCTGTCTTCTAGAGAAATACACAACGTATATGTGTTATATACTAGTTCGCAGGTCTAGTTGCGCTTGCAGAGCTAACTTAACAGCAACTAAAGTTTGGCTTTATATAGTTTGTAAGTCAAATGTGAGATGCAAGAAATATTGAGAACTTTTATTAAAAGTTATATCGAGATTAGGCGTAGGTAGGTACATTCGTACAGTTAGTTATGTTTTTCGAACAATAATTTCCCCGGTAGTTTTGTACGCTACCTTATTTATCGTTATCAAAGTAACTACCTAAACAAAGTTATTCCAAGGCTAACTGAACTAGAAAATATTATCAAACGGTTGGTTACACCAAGCACACAGCCTATCCAATGTTTAAACAACTACCCTCACCAATCACCCCCTATTATCCTTCCTAACCAGCTCCACCCTCACCTTACAAACTACTCCCACCTCCCATCTAAAGAAAAAAAAAAGAAATCCCCGTTAAACCCCATTTTCCACCTCACGCGTACACACTTACCCCTCACATAGCTATTCCACCACCACCACCGCCGGGCTGGCACACGCGACGCCTGGCGCCGCGACGGCAAAGCAGCAGCAAGTAGCAGCAGCCAACAGCAGCAGCAGTCAGTCGCTCGCGCACGTCCCCGCCGTCCGCGCGCGCGGGCGATAGCTGCTGCCGCTGCCGTTACTATCACGTGGCTGCTGCCGCTGCTGGCTGGACACATCTCGCGCGACCGCGTGTGTCTGTGTGCCTGTGAGTGTCTGTGCTATGTGTGCCGCCTATCAGTGCGAGACATGAGGGTTGCCGGATTGTAGCGAGATATATAGATATTGAGAGGAAGGAAGAGGAGGGCTGCGGGAAGGGCATGGAAGCGGGAAGGAGGAGGAGCAGGTGACACGGAGAGAACTCGAAGAGAGAGAGATAGAGAGATAGAGAAGAGTGTTAGAGAGATTGAGAGAAGCCATGTAAGTGATGCAGATAAATACCTATATAACGATATGATTATTATATGTATGTGGAGGGACAGCGAAGCGGGGAGAGTTTAGCTGTCGAGGTGTGCATAATCGAGTTATGCATGGTGTCGTATCGATCACATATAACGCACGTACACAGGCACAAGCGCGAGTGCCATAGGTAGCCGGAGCGCAAAGGTATTTTCGGTCGAGTGTGTGAGAGAGACTTGAACCTCCGCCAACAGAGATTCCTCTGTGTGTTCCTCCATGCTCAAGCGCGAAAGGGTTCGATTAGCCCGCGCGCGCTCGTGTGTCTATGTGTGTGTGTATGTGGGGGTGGTAAAAAGGGCGAGCGTGCGCCGCGCGTGGCTGCGCCGCCCCCGGGATGGCAGCGGTGGTGGTGACGTCAGCGTGTGACCGTCGCGAAACGGGTAAAAGAGGAGAGACGCGAAGGTTAAGGTCGGTTTACCATTGCGAGAATATTTTTTTTTTGGGGTGGCTGGGTTTGAGAGTATACGATGAGGTTGGTATGGGTTCTGGATAGGTTGTTTTAATTTTCTGGGGGAATGTTTTCTTTGGATATTTTATCGGATAATATCTGATAGTTCAATAGATTGGTTGGTTCTTGGTAGAAGAGGAGTTGTGGTGCTGGAATTAGAAAAAAAAAATGTTGGAAATAATTTAACGATTTGATTGAAGTGTTTTAGGGGTAGTTTGGAATTACCCTACTTTCGGAGAATGTATCGTATATACTTTATTCAAGTCGCGATAACCATCTGCAAGATTACGCGATATTATAATTGATTTCTTGACCGCCGTGCCTCCACATTGCCGGAGTTATATTCTTCGGTATATTGCCCTACAATTTTGACTATTGCCGCTGTAACTGTGTAATCTCGACACGAAACACGAGTTTGTTGATTCATTTGATTATTCATTCGTCAATGAAAAACATGATATTTCTAAAATTGAAGTAGGCATATCAAGACAGAATAGGAAGTTGGAAGTAGATGTAGGTCGAGTTTAGTCAGACGTAGAATTTTTATCGAGTCTTGTATCATTCTCTTAGTCGAAAAGAAGGTTGTAAAATTTACCTCGAAAATTGAGCGTATTTTCATCTTGTAAATGATGGTTTTAAAAGCAAGAGAGCGAGCTTTTGTTTTCTCGGTCGTTAGTCTCTTTCAGCGTAAAAGTCGTTTAAATAACTTCAAAGAAAAGAAAGTAAAAAAAGCGCAAAATTTTTCTTTCTTCTTTATATATCGTAGTTGAAGGTCGCAATTTTAATTGTAAATATACAATTATTCCACTCAGAGCATAACCATGCACTTGACAACTGTTTTTCTTATACCAACACTTTTTTTCACCTCTACCGCCTAAAAAACCGAGACTACCAATTACATAAAAAAAAGTACAGGATGACACCGCATCACCCCGTTTTTTTTCTTCTTTTTTCTCCCCCTTGTAGTGCAAGTCACACTGATTCGCGGATTCCACCAGTATCGAATTACCACCCACGTGTATCGAGTATATCCGCGCTACAAGAGGCTAATTGACACCCGCGCGAGCTATCAATTTGGGGATCTGCAGATTAGAAACAAATCGAATCGGCGCATCGATCCCATCCACTCGAAGAAATTAAAATAACGAGGACGCGTATAGCGCCGGAAATGGGGTATTTATTTTGTTCGCGGGGGCTTTCGAAAGAAAGGATAGCGCCGCTGCCGGCTTACCGCCATTATAGACGTCACGCGACCCGCCGATGCTTCGAGTTTAAAAATATATTCGCTCTCGTGAGTTGGGTTTCTTTTTCGTTCTTCCACTCGGGAAGTAATCGTAACGCATTTTTTAGTCCTAGTTTATGGGTTGTTGTAATAGGTATGTAATAGCATTGGTTTTGAAAATTTGTTAATTGTAGTGATAATATTGAAAATATAAACACGAAAGTAATAATCACTTATCACGGATTTTAAATTTATTCAAAATAGGAATCGTTTTATTAATGTATTGGATTAAAAATTGTATTTCCACGTCAGAATAAGAATACAAGTAGATAAAGCAATGAATCCTAGTAATTTAGTAATCATGCGTGAAAAGAAAACTGACGGTGCCTGGAATAATAAAATATCTCGACAATTCCATCAAAGGTATACTTATCTCGCGTGAATACGCAAAAACGTTTACACAAAAATATACCGCTGAGTGCATAAGACACGAATAGAAGACCAGTTTCATATACATAAAAAGACCAGTACCTACAGGTAAAAGTAAAAAAATATTCTTTATTCAAATTTGGCACATGAGCAAACACTCATTCTTCCGAAAATTTGCAAAAATTATTTATATTTTATAAATCTAGAGTTATTCACTCTTAGCAATTATAATTTCGTAATTATCGAACAATTGTAATCGCAGTAAACAATTTTATTTGTGGGTATAGCTACCATATGCCAATACAAGGTATAAGAAGAATGAAAAGTAATCGGTGATTAAAAATTACATATATATATGGAGTTGTTGTCATAGTTGGCACTGAATAATGAAAGATAAATATAAAATAAATAAATTTTCTCAATATTTATCAATTAATACATAGACATACAGCCCACACAATCATTAGTATTATAACGAATAAACTTTGGAAAAATATAGTCAGTCACTTAATCAGTTAATAATTTGCAATAGTTTCAATAACATTTTGAATACCAAGCACCTGAAAATTATTATTCTTCGATTTAATAAAAACAAGTGCTTCTTCTGCGTATCAAAAGAAACATCTTTTTTTTTCAAATAATAAAAACCATTAGCAGAGTCATTTGATCGCCTATCATTTAACTTTTTTTACCAACCTGATTTAATAAACCAAACCACTAATAATTTCGCTTAAAAAAAAATGCAATCACGATCGTTCAGCAATTATTCAAATAACTCTCACATTATATAAGCGTACGAAACGTACATACCTTTTTACGACTTTCATCCTCTTCAGCATCATGCAGCGAGTGGCTCTCGCGTGTTTAATTAAGACGCGTAGAGGATCCATCTTAATTTTCGCTTATATGTCCCCTCCACCTCGCGCGAACAACTTGGAAAACAAGTCTTATGTTAACTTAAACTTTCCTCAAGTGTAATTCCCCTTGTTAACTTTGGTAATCTAATGCTTACTTTCACTACATATTAAATGAAGTTCAAATTCAATCTGAAAATGAGCGCGCGCGCACTCGCGCGTCCTTGTGATTCCCCGGGCTATTAATTATCCCTTAAACTTCCACTTCAACAATTTAATTCTCCGCTGGGCCTTGCTTGTCTGTGCTGTACGCGTGAAGTGAAAAAAGAAACACGAAGAAAATATGTAAGGTTAAAGTTTCAATGCTGCGCGAACACGTGGTTAGAGAGCTATGGGTATAATTTTAAATTTAGAATATGTGCTTCGATATTAATGGCCGCGGAGTATACGATAGGGAGTCAGGGGGTTTTCATTCGATTAAGGATATATACTACTGTCCGAGATCAGATATCGACAGGCTCGCTCACTTGCCTAATTGCTCTAATGGATTTGATCAAATTCCCAATTCAATCAAGATGAATAAAAAAAATCAGTGATTCGACGGGTGAAGATCGGACGGCTTTAATCGAAAGATGTATAGTGCACTTATACACTGCGCTACGTTGAATTGTGTATAGGTTTGCGATCCTGAAAGTGCATTGTATTTATATATAAGTTTAAGTAGTAACACGCTATTTATACCACTACATTTATAAAATGAGTCGATCGTTCTGATATTGGCAGGTAGAATGTTCCAAGATTTTAATAATTTCCTTTTTTATAGTAAGCCATTAATATTCGAAGTTCACCTTCTCGTGCAACTCATTCTACACGTACTTTTAGTTAAAAAAAAGATTGTCTGAATTCCAACTTCCTTAAGCATGTGACAATACTTATAAGTATGAACATTTTTTTCCCGTTAAATACCATCAGAATCGTACAACAACACACCTCTATCCTACAGATTAATAAAAGAAACGAATAACCTTACACCTGACAGACCATCCATTGTAAACCGACCCTTACCACCCCTTGATCGCTCGCTCGCTCGCGCGCCGACTCACCCAGATCTCAACCCCGCGCGCCCGTCGTCCCCTGACCGTCACACTTTCCCTCTCCCATCCCTCTCCTCCCCTCCTCCCTTCCCTAGATCCTCGTTCACTCGGTGCTCTCTGAGCTCCTGGCATCCCTCCACGTCGTCGTCGTCGTCGTCGTCGGCAGAGTCCACTTTCCTCTCCCGGCGCGTACGCGTCGTCGTCGTCGTCGTGTATATCGCGCGCGCGAGTGCATGTGCCCGCTGATCGATCGATGCTCTCTCTTTCTTATACTCACCCCTGGCGAGAGCGAGGAGAACGAACCTTCCCCACCCGCGTGCGTGTGTGCCACCCCCGCTGCTGCTGCTACCGCCGTCGCTGCACTCGTGCGCGCAGTGTGCCTGTGGATACGGACGCGCGGACACGCTGTGTGATGGCTTAGTCGGAGCTCGATCGCTGTATTATATCCTGTTAGTTATAGCTTTCCGTCACTCGCCCGCGCGCATGTGTGTTTCTCTCTATCTCTCTGTGTTTCTAGATTATAATATTATATACGTATATATGTAACTGTGCGCGATATGCCTGCTCTGCTCGATATGCTGACTGTCTAGGTGTGATGGTATCCCCTTACGTGTAGAAGTAAAGTGATTATATATTTTTAGAGGAAAGAAAGAGATAGAGAAAAAAAAAGAGAGGGAACGGTGATGATGATGATGATGATGTTTGGCACGGCTAGATATGGTAATTATTATATACATGTAGTCTGTAGTCTGGGGGTAGTTTAATATAGTGGGAGAATGGTGTGAGTGAGAGAGAGCGAGTTGAACCAGACGCGCGATGGTCTAGTTTTCGGCGTTGAGCCGTTTTGGCCTAGTTGTCTCGACCCCTACCCCCTCCTTCCTCCGTTCAAGGATTTGTTGATTATCATAGCAAATGTTTGATATAGTGTAGTGCAGTATATGAATATAAGTATATAATTTTGAAGTAAAGGATGTGTGGTAGTGTTGACGATTCCTTTACTATAGGGGTTCCCATAGATTTTAGTTAGTATTTATACTTATGAATTGAAAAGCTGCAGTTTTAGAAAAGTTACAGTGTTTGAGCCATAATTTAGTTTTTTTTTTAACTGTATACCGTAGCACTAGCGAAGAGGTAAAGGACATCGTAGTGCAATGATGTCTTTTTTTGGCCTAGATGACCTAAAAGACCAGCTCCCTCACAATAATAGTACGGACGAGTAATACAATTCCCTCCAAAACCGTATCAAGAAATACCACGAAAGCTCAACCCAATCGTCAGCAAAAAATACTCACAACCTTTTCTCGCGCGCGAACTGTCCCTACAAATTTGATAAGCGAACGCGACCGCGGCTAGCTATTATCGACGACCCTTACACCGAGAGCGCCGCTTGTGTATATATATATTTGTCAATACTGTTTCACCCCCATAGCGGTCTATTTTCGTGTCGGCGCGCACACAAAGCTCGTTACAGCCGTCGACGATTCGCCATTCCCGAAACGAAGAGAGAAAAAAAGGAAATAGTTGATACAGTGCAGATTCTTTTTGTCAATATTTTACAAGGCACTAGGCAGTTTTTTAATTTATTTACTGGCGCATGTCGTGTCTTCGTTTGTTGCTCTTGGATGTACGATGAAAGTCGGGTACGTGCAGGATGATTGGGTGAGGTAATGATGAGGTGGGGTTGGTATGTGAGGGTGACCGGAGAAGAGTTTAATTTAAATTTTAGGTAAGGGAATGGTTCGAGGATGGCGAAAGAGTGGTACCAATTTAATGAAAGTTGTTTTCAATTGTTTCATTAATTCTTATATAGTGGGGAATGGTGTTGGCAAAATCACGGACATATCTTAGTCTTCTTATAGTTATAATAATTAGTTAAGCTTCGAAAATACATTAATACACTATGTGAATACGTTACCCAATCGTCAGTAGAAGTACGTAAAATATATTTTATAAAGCGTTCACTCTGCCGTACGAAATCCTGAATTCCACGCCTATTACGTGCACCCTCTCGACGAAATATTTATTTCACATAATAAAAACATCCGAAGCGCATGTAAATTTACAGCACGCGCGGAAGCCAAACATTTCTCGCGTCCGTATAATACCGTTTTACATATATCGGAAAAACCCTATAAAGCGGTATTAGCGCGCTGCTGCATATTTTTTGCTCGAAATGCAAAGCTCTCGTGCACGCGCTTTTTCTATAATCCGGATCAGTCGTTAAAATATTTGAATGAAAAAGAAGAAAGAGCGCCAATAAATTCCGACGAGTAATGCAAATCTCGGGTACATATACTTACAGGAAAATGTGGGTTGTGTCAACAGTGAAAAAACTGTACTTTCGGTGCAAATATTTAAGGAGGCGCGTAATTAATGAACGTCGGAAACTTTTCCAGTGCTCATCGAACGTAGCTAGGTACGGAGATTTTTAATTCAATTTTTCATCGGGCTACACACCGGCTGCATATTGAATTTATCTGTAACTTCTCGGAGGCAGTAACTTTTAATTACTTTCCGAAAGATTGTGCTCGTTACAACGAGTGTTCAGAGTGATTGGGTTTCCTCGACTCGTCGCTGTGAAATTTATTTTACAACGGAATCGCGTTACCCGCCCGAAGTGGATTAGATTTCTTTTGAACTGCGTAATGTTGCACGTGACGGTATAAAATCCGCTGAATCTTTTATTTACAAGATACAGTTATACGGTGCGATGAAACTATCGAAGCCCGCGCGGTTAGCTTGCGCGAGAGATAAATCAATATATTTTTATGGGGGAGAAACGGTTAACGCATGAATGAGTAATCGCGGAAGCTTGTAAACTTCTCGGTACGAAATGGAACATATTGTAGAGTAACGAACTTTTTTCTACCACTCCTTATATACACAGATTTATCTAGGTATTATTCAAATTAATTTTATACCACCGCCCCAAGCTATTATTATTTACACGTTGAACGCGTTGACAACACGCCAGCCCATATGAATTATTCAACCGCCTCAACCATACTGCGCGCGTGCGTAAAAAACTTTCGCTTCATTTTACAGCGCGATCCGCGCGCCATTTAAAGTTGCGAGCGCGCAAAAGTTCATTGACTCGATCTTTTTGTTCCGCCCTCAGCATACCGCGTTAAAAATTTTTGCATATTTCATCGGCGGGCCCGGACTTGCAATTTCGCCAAGCGCGCGGGGCGTATTGATCTGCCAGGAGGGCGAAAGAGAGAGAGAGAGAGAGAGGGAAGCGAACGTTTGTGACCCAATTGACAAACATATTTTTCGATTCATTCAAGATAGTGCGGGGTATAGGTGTGCATCGATTCGCGAGGATTCAGGTCCTTTGAAATATTTAGACCCGCGAGACTTCTCGCGAGATGCAGGCTGGAGATGTGTGTGTACGTGTGCTATTTTGAGGGAGCTGGACTTGGGTGTCGCTGGGGATCTTATTTGGGAGGTATTGGAAATTTGTTTGGTTGGAGTTTGTGGAAAGTGAGTTTGGGGGATTGTAGAGTTGAAAATGGGCTGGACTTTGAAGTTAACTTTGAGGATTATTTTTAAATTGTACTCTTTTAATTAATTAATCAACCTTTTTCGTATTATGAAAATAACTTTTAATTGTATAAGTGATTATACTTGTCTGAAGGAATTTTTTTTAAATATTTCAAATTATATGTATTTAAGAAAACCATTTTATGTACAATATAAAATTTTAAACTTCACACGAACAATTCATTATTAGCTGTTTTATCATACTTCACCCTTTACGTATCGTTTGTCATAAAAAGCAAACGATCGAATCCATCATTTACTTCGATAAACCCACGTATTAAATGTTACTACATGACTGTCACCAATAAATTGTCAGCATTATTGTTGAAAACCTGATCGTCAAACAGTCGGCCCACATAAATTTATATATAAACACAGACACACGTATACGCTCGAGTAAATAGCGAATAAATGTATTTTATTATCCGTTCGATTTTAATGAAAACGTAATCTTTGCCCGAGCGCGGATTGGCTTCGACTTCTGGCCGTGAATTATAGATGCGGTGGAGTTCGTTAAAGAAAAAAAAAACTCAAAAATTCCATTAATACAAAGCACGGGATCGAAGCGAAATCTGTATTCATAACGTTTCATCTATTTCCGTCGCTTTCAGATCGATTCGACATTACTTAAAATACCCAATTGCAAGTCTATACACGCGTTACTTCCACTCACCTCGAAATAATAATTTCAAACGTCAGTATAAATGACGACAGCATGAGAACCAATACCTCTTCGTCATTATCGGATTCGCATAAACCGCGAGATGCGCATTTCAAAGTTCAATAAACACATAAAAGATGCGCGCCCGCGCATCATAACTATACGTCGCGTGGGGAGAGCGCAGTTTTAGCGGTGGGGGGATTTAATGAAACGCTCGGATCGATCTTCTTAATAGGATTTCGAAGACGACATTAACGTTGTATCAATATGGGAAGGAAGACGGAGATGATGGCCCCATGTCTACACTGATGGGGTTATATTGCGCGACGGGGGTGAGCGCAAATTCGAAGCTGCGCTCGCGCAGCGTGTCGCCAATGATACTGGTCTGGTGGAGGGCTTTGAAAATTAAGGGAAATTTCTTTTTCTTTCTTCAAAATTCGAGTTCGTCTGGAGTAATGGGTAGATTTTATTTTCGAGATTATTGGGCGGAGGGAATTAAAGTTTTAAGTTTAGCTAAAATGGATATTTTTTTTGCAGCTTTGTTAGTAAAAAAGTTAATACGGGTTTACACTGTCCTCTGC
>UXGD01000090.1:0-104191 GCA_900474315.1 Torymus auratus
GGAGACACCTTTTTAGAACAAAATCCATTTTTCTTATGGGAATTTAACATGGGAAAAATGGACGAAAAGTAGTCACTGATGATTAACCAATGGCAAGCTAATAAAGATGAAAAAAAATATTCCAAAAAAACGCGATTAAAGTAGAAGAAAAGACCTTTCATTTGAGATGTTAATCGTTCAATTGGTTGATTCTATGCAAAGTTAGGTGCATTTGAAAATCACGAAAAATGTAAAAAATGAGCGATTCTCTCCAAATCAACGTAATTCTATCATTTTTGATCATTTTTCGCGATTTCCAAATGCACCTAACTTTGCGCCAAATTATCCGATTTTTCTGATTCTTATCCCAAATTAAAGCTCTTCCCTTCTACTTTAATCCCTTTTTTGTCATATTTTTTGTCATCTTTATTAGCTTACCATTGGTTAATCATTAGTGACTACTTTTCGTCCATTTTTCCCATGTTATATTCCCATAAGAAAAATGGATCTTGTTCTAAAAAGGTGTCTTCAAGTCGTTTTTGATTGAACACCAGCGTTTTCGTATATGTTATGACCTATCAAATGAGAAAAACCTTTTCGCGAAGGTGTGCCTTCAAAAAAAAATTGTTAACATTTTGAACTGGAGACAAGTGCTACTTTTTTTTAGATTTCTTCATATATGTGTGTACCACGCGCGTTTTTCTCATCGTACCTGGTGCACGCTGCAGCGTTGAAAGCGCGCAATGATGCGAGACTTAATTTTCAGCTCTTGGCTGGTGAATAAGTCGTAGTCATTCACTAAAGTGCATTAATTGGCAAACAGTTGTTTCATCGGCAGAACACACGTTACGAGCGTTCCCTCACTGTCGATTTTTTTCTTTCAAGTTCAACGCACGCTGAACGAGCGTAATTCGCGTCGCCTCTTTCTGTCTCTTTCTCTCTCTCCTTCCGCTTTATTGGTGGCGAAGCTAACGAACCAGCTGCCTCGTAATACACAAGATTTTCCAATAGACCCCGATGTCGCACCACCACTACTACTACCACCACCACACTTGTCCTTATTTCACCGGCGCCGCCAGTCATACGTGCAGTACACTGCAACTGTTGTTTCACCTCACCTCCCCTCTCGCTCTCTCGGAGTATTAACCGTATATGCACTCTGCGCGCCTGCATAATCCCCGGCCGAGGATTAATGTTATTTTTTTTTCGCGACATTTCGTGCGTCGCGCGTGTAATAGCTCTCTCTCTCTCTCCCTCTCACGCTGGGAAAAACGCCGACGCGACGATAAATTCGGGTCGAGCGGTTGGACCTCCCCCTATACCCCCCGTCCCGCTAGCGTTTATATTGCCGCGCTGCGCGACGGATTTGAGATAGGTGTGCACGAGGCGGCAGCGGCGGCTTGTTATTGTCGAGCCCGTGATAATACGTCGTTACAGCTCGGCAAAGTGCCGCGTCGCGTACGTATACACTCGTTATCTCGCCCGTCGATTTAATATTCGCTGCTACTGCTGCTGTTGCTGCTGCGACGCTACCGAAAAGCGTTGTACGCCCCGCTGCAGAGAGCTAAATATCGGGCAAACAGGGCTTATTATTGCCGCGATAAAAGAGCCTCGACCCCTCGCGCTCGCGCGAATAATTTTGATGGCCCGAGAGCGAGCGTATACGTAAATGTGGAATACGGATGTAAATGTGCGAGTGTGTTTCTATAGAGCCGGCGAATTTCCATCGGCTAATCTTTCATCTTGGCGACTGGTCGAGAGTGAGCGAGCGAGCGTTAAATTCCGTGCAAGCGCGATACGCAATATAATAGCTTTCGTTGATCCAATCACTCCTGCGGATTACAATACTTTGTATTTGCTCGTCAAACGTTTGCCCGAGCTCTCTCTCTCTTTCCCTCTCTGCATATCCTCGTTCCATCAATTTTTTTCATCCTCTTGCAAGCTTATATGCAGTAAAGTTGAAAAAAAATTTCTCCCCTTTGGAATATCGAAATTTCCGTCACGAAAATCATCTAAAATTACGGGCGCGCAGCCGTAATGTGATAACTCAACAATATAACGGCTTCTTCTTCGCAAAAAGCTTCCAGCAAAAAACCCTCAGCGTCAACAAAGATTCGCGGCACGGCCCAGCGTCGGGCCGCATTAAACTTTGAAACCTCGTCCTCCTCCCCCTTTTTCCCCGTATATATACATCGAGCGATATGCCAGAACGAGAGAGAGAGAGAGAGAGAGGCAGGCACTCAAGAAGCTGAAAACTTTCTTAGCCCGACGATTTACGTTGCATTAGATTGTCCCGCGCGGCTCGCACATGAGTCCATTTGGAGAGTGCGGGCCGGCGGCTGGCAGTAGCAGCGGCCCTTTTTGCTTCACGCACGAGCGACGCGGGAAAAGTGCTTTATTCGCGAGCGCGGCCCGAGTGGACGCGCCAGCGGGAAAAAAAGTGCCTCGCAGAGTGCAGTGCACACACGCGAGCGAGCGTCGCGTGCTGTCGCGTAAACTGCCTCGGACGTGCGCCGTGCTCTGCGATCTTCAAGAGGAGAGAGAGTGAGAGAGGAAGGAAAATGCGATGGTGACGCGAATGTTTTTTTTTTTCGAGAGAGAGAGAGAGATTTGCCCCTCCGGGTGTACGCGTGGGCGATATTTCGTACGGTTATTCGGGGATGTTTATGGATCGTGGCCCGCTGGCGTGTATGACTATTCATTATTATTAGTATTTTTGTCCCCCTCTATACACACACACACGTAAATCCCGGTGCTTTATTAACGCTGTATTTTCTCTTCCTTTTCTAATGCACGCTATAACGACAAATTGACCACGGGAGAGAGAAAGAGCTATTGGCTGGCAAACATTTTGCTCGCGAAATCGAAAAAGAGAGTGGGGAAATTGCGCTGCAACGGGCTGTTATCGCTCGTTCGCTCGCGAATTCGAGCAGCCAATTGAGTATAATTTTTTGTCAATGCGCGCACGGGGTCCAACTCTCTCTCTCTCTCACTCACTCACTGGTGCATTTCCAATTTAGCAGGGGGGACGCATAAATGTATGCCGCAGTGTGTGAATCGATTGAATTTGAAATTGCTGCTGCTCGACGACTCGAGGCCGACGGCCACCCTGTATAGTATGTGTATACGCAATATGTATATGTGTGTATACACGTGTGTGCGCGAAACAGGTTAATAGGGGTGATTTACTTGCGACAATCTTCGCACCCCGCGTCCACTTGGCTCCCGAGCGCGTTAATCACTTATTCCATACGCGTACACACTTTCTCTCTATGTGTGTATACAGCAGCAGCCTCGGGATTTGCCTATCTTCCAAGCTCGCGCGCGCAGCGAGATAAACGCGATAAAATATATGGAAATGGCTCTGCTGCGTCGCGTGCGAGACGCGTGTTATGTGTGTGTTTCTTGCTGCTACTGCTGCTGCTGTTGCAGGAATGTTTTTCTGCGCTTAGAAAATGTTGGATCCTTTTTTGCAAAGCCTAGCTGCTCTGGTATCTCTCTGCGCGTATGTAGGTGACCGCACGTGCGCGCGGATTTTTTAGAAATATATGCAGATTGAAGTGATTGTCCCCGAATTGGAAGTTTGCGAGCGCGAGATCTCTATATAGGACTGACTGAAATTTTAAACAGTTATATGTATAGCATTGAAGTCCCGGAAATCGGATCGATCTCGTTTTAATTCGTCAAAAGATGCAAATACCCTCTCCGATCGTTACCCGATTCCGAGGAAATGGGAGAAAAAAAAATACCACGAGAGATTGAATGGAAAATATAGTTTTTTTTTCTCCCTCTTCTTTTCATTTAATCCATATCCATCCACCGACATCCTACACTCTGTTTCTCTCCTCTCCCGTGTATTTCCGATGAAGCATTGCTCGGCGCGTACGAACTATTCATCGAGCCGCCGCGCGACACACACACGCTGTCGATTTAAATATAGAACCGCGCGGCCATAAAACATGCAGCAGCAGCCATACATAAGAGCGGAAAGGGATAAGACACGAGGAGCGGCGAGATCCCGACTGGTGCGGTGAGGTAACGAAGTGAAAGGCGTGCTCGTCCAGCCGTGGAGAGCAGAGGGACACTGCACTGATGGTCCTTCGGCAAGGCTCGCCGACTCGGAAGAGCCGGCCCGTCGTTTTCCGCTTCCGAGCGACGACTTCCGAGAGCTCCGTCCGGAATTCGCGAGAATCGGACCGCCGCCGCCGCCGCGCCTGGCGAACGACGTAATGAGAATACTATCCCCGAACTGTACCTATATGTATGTCTGTGTATAGAAACTACTGCTGCAGTGGTGGTAGTAGCTGCTGCTGCTGCTGCGACTGCATCGATTTCTCGCGGCTAGTTTGAATAAATTATGAAACGCGGATAACGGGCTAGAGACTCGCTCTCTCACTCTGTCGTGATTAAGCGCACGGGACTAGCTTTAGACACGAGGCGCGCTGTGGTAACTGGTCAATATCTCCGATACGATGCTCCCGTTTTTTGTTCTCTCCCACTCGCGAACGAAAATTGCCCGGATAAACCCGTTAAATGGGTCGTCGTCGTCGTCGATGGTAGTGCACGTGCGTGTCTGTGTCTGTATTACTCGGTATGGCGATAACGGTTTTTATTCGCCTGCAGGAACAAAAGGAAAAACCAGTCCGGCGAACTTTCGGCCGCAGGGCTCCCGGGTTATTGAAAAATTCCACTTATTACTTTCTTATCTCTCCCGATCGTCGCCTGCATACATACATATACTTTCTTTCTCTCTCCTGACGCCGCCGCCGCTCTAGCCAAGTGTCTCTATCTATCTATCTGGTCTGAAGTTCCCGTCCGCGCGCGCGAGCGCCTCTTTATGAATTATTTTGCGCCGATGAATAATTCAGCACTGTTTACCGGCCCAGGCGTCGTCGTCGTCGAACTATTTTCGCGCCGAACTCTCCGAAGTCCAGAATGCCGAGTCGCGAGAGAGAGTGAGTGTGAGAAGGGTGGAGAAAGAAGAGAAGAAGACAAAGACGAGGAGAAGAAAAGAGACAAGTGTGCGACACGACGACCGAGGGCCTTTGCTCGCAAGCGTGGGTGAGAGAGAGAGAGAGAAAGAGAGAGGGAGTCGAGACTTTAAGATGACGGCTGAAGAACTTAAAGGGTGTAAAGATGTTGCGCAAGCGAGCGAGCGAGCAGCGCTTTCGAATATTTATGATCCGAAAGTCGCACGCGCGCGCAAGCGCAAGACTTTCCAGCGAGCCTCTTTTCTTGTTCTCTCTCCCTCCTCTTTTTCTCTCGATCGACTTTTCGCATCTTTTAATTCCATTTGCTTGTTGCGCGTTCTCTACTCCCTACACACATATAGACTTTCGATCGCTCTTCTTTCGGAATCGTCTATATCCGCACACTCTCCTACACGGTAAAACTTCTTTCCCGTGCTTACTGCTTGCTTGCTTTCTCTCTCACTGTTTTTAAGTTCCGAGAAGCTAATGTCCGCTATATACGTACATGAACTATATACACACACGCGTGTGCAGCCGCCCCTCTCTCTCTCTCTCCCTGTGTATTCTTCGTCTTTCTTCTTCTTCTTCCGAGTAGAAAATCCCAGCGGGCGAAGAGGAAGTTCGTAAATTCTACCTCCGCCGCTGCTGCTGCTGGCCGACCTTCGCTCTTGCTTCCCTCCCTATCGATCTCGCTCGTATCCTTATGTAAGGTAGAACGAGCGAGCTTTTTGGCCCTTGGGATATGCCCCGCGCGCTCGCCGGTGAAATCCGCGCGGAATATCAAAATTTAACGGCCCCGACGATCGCTGCGCACGTAATACTTTCATTTGAATGCTAAGCTCGATAAGTTGCACACGACTTTCCCAACGCTGTGTGTATATTGCATGCTGTGAATGTGTATCTATATGTAGATTGTGAATAGCAATGATACGAGGGTTTTTGTATAAACAAGATCACGATTATTTACGGTGGCCCAGCGTCATCATTGGCCATTGACGACAATAACAACTATTCGCCACCCCTCCTCGCGCCATAACGATACGATTGTGACTGTGTGTATATATACGTGGCATGGCGCAGGCGGATTTTCGGGGCGAGATAAAACTAGCCCCGCGGCGGAGGTCTACTCTCGCTCCGCGTCGTTTTCACAGCTAAGCAAAAGCCCCGAGAGCCGTCGCAAACGCGCCGTATATATACATTTCGGTGTAACTGGCGAAGGGAAAAAGAGAGAGAGAGTGAGATTCCGAGATCTGATGATTTTCAAGATTGCGGGAGAGCAGAGAGCAGCAGCCTTCCAGCTCCAACTCCCGGACGTGAAATTTTTCTAAGGGAAAATCAATATAGCCTACAGCGAGAGAATCTTTCTCTCTTTCTCTATACCGACGTTAGAGTTATCTAGAATCCATCCTTCCGTAACTTATTACTCACTTTCCGCGGATGATGATCATTCCGGTGTGTAATAAAGGCTCCGCTATTATGGTGGAACGGGGGGACGAACGATTGGCTGGAAAATGCCGCCTTCGCCGTGTGCCGAATGTCAAAGTCGCATAAACTAGCATTGACTTTAGTTTCGATATTTCCCTGACTTTAGGAGGTTCTGGGGCTTTGATCAAATGTTTGTAGAAATTTGAGTCTCATAAACAATTGATATTGTAACTTTGCAGGTTTTGATAATTTTCTTATTTTTCCTGGGGTAAATACCATTGAAATTGAACAAGGAACCAAATGCCCATTTTGAAATCTAAATTGGATGAAAAGTCAAAATGATTGTCATATTTTGTTGAATTTTTTTCTAGCTGACGGTAACTAGTTTTAATAATAAATTAAATGTGCTTGTATTATGATATGTGTAAAAATCATTGTAAAAAATTCTTCAAGTTGACGTCAATCAAAACCCCCGAAGCTCCTTGGAAATTCCTTCGAAAATATAGCATGTTTAAAGCGCCCTCGTTATTGTTGAGATACACGCGCGGCACGCGAAACGAAAAAACGCTCAAAGAGAAGCGTTGTACACACAGTAGCAACAACAATGTTTACCGCTTAAAAGCTGCGCATTTAAATAGCAAATATTTGTTGTTACAGTGCGGAGGACTACCATGCGTCGAGAGCAGCACGAGTTCACGGAAGACGGCGAGGGTAAGTGTGTGTGCTGTCGTTGTCAACACGTCGCATGTATGTATATATGTATATACCCACCCACCTTATTCTAAAATCATTCCAGACTATAAACACGAGCTCTCGGGCTGGATTAATGAGGGTGTATAGCATTAATCTTACTCGCGCTCGCTCGCTGTATGTATGTATGTATACGTGGAAACGTCTTGGATAAACGCGACGTTGTAGGTGTTCTTGGCGCCTCCTAGCTCCGCGCACTGTGCCGCGCGCTTTGTGCGCGAATAATTTAATTACGACAAATCCAATTGATGGATTCAGAAACAGATCGATATACATAATAATGCCTCGTGTAGACGCGTGTGCTGATGTTGATCGTGCCGACGATGTCTATACCACCTATATTAATATGGTTATACACGGGTATTAATAGGATTTCCATGTCAAGGCATTTTTTTCTTTTGTATTTTTTTTAGAATCGAAACAATGTTTATTCATTTTCCTTTTTTTTTTGTTTTTAGGCAAATCGTAGGCACAGAAAAAAGTGTGTAAAAACAGTTGTGTTTTTTTAGGAAAAATTTAATCCATTGTTGTATTTGAATATATAACGATATAGTCAATGCAACAATAGCGTAGTAACTGATGCTATAAAATTTCACAAAATTTAGTTACCTCTGTACTACTAGTACATATAAGTATGAAAACATTTGTAATTGTCGCAAAAGTACCACCAATTAAATCACGCTTTAACATTCGCAAATCATCAGGGCAAAATATGACAGCACAAATGTCGCGAACAACGGGAACGAAAGCGTTAACCCGCGCGATAAAACGAAGATCTACAAGCCATTTTATTACTAAACTAGACAATCCGTTATAGAGGCCTCTTTCTCTCTCACACACACACACACGTGCTCGTCCGTGTGTGTATGTATATACGTGAATCGAAGCGAATGCGCGCGCGCCTGGCGTAGAGCCGGTCATTGCTACCAACGCCTATAGCCCTATATCACGTAACGCACACTCAGCCGATCGTAAATCCGACTAACGCTTTGCTTCGAAATGTCATTATTCGAGGGTTCACACACAGTCTCTCTCTCTCGCTTTCAACCGACGCTCAAATACAGGTGCTCCCAGTGCTATATATACGCGTCCTTGAGAGGATGCTGCTGCTGCTGCCGGCGCTCTCCTGTTATTCATGCGAGGCTTTGCGAGCTTAGCCTCTTGCGGTTCATGATTAACGCTGATCGGATGATTCAAGTACTTAGCTTTATGTCCGTCTCTGGTATTCTTATGCGCTCTGCTATAATCGTTATTGTTTTAGAATTTGCGGAGAAAGAATAAGGGGTGTAGTATATCGATTTGGATTTTTTTTTTAATTTTCGTGAGACGCAGAAAATTATGATTCATGAGAAAGTGTGTAGGAGGTACAAGGTAGATAAGAATACGTACAAGATGCATAAGTGCTGACTCGCTCGATGTAATAACGACGGAGCGGGGGGGCCTGATAAAAATGTTAATATCGCGGTAGCGTGTCTCGGGCCATTTGTTTCACTTTTATATATATCCTTGGAGGAACGGTTACCTAATAACTGTATTATATACGCCGGAACATTAGTTTTTAACGTTAATAACAATGCGACGCCAAATATAATTATAATATTTCCACGTAATTAAAGCCGCCTTAAACCTCCCTCCCACCGAGTACTCTGTAATTATATGCGCGCTCGCGCGTCTACAGTGGTGGCGGTCTTGTTTGCAGCTGGTACACAAAAAAGTGCTACCCGAGCACAAAATAGGCTTGTTTGTAATGCCTCTAATAGGCGAAAATCTCGTGTGGCTCCCCATTTGAATTTCGACAGCCATTAAGGGTACGTCGACCCGCGGAGTATATATACACGTAATAGTATAGTGAGTCGAGCAAGCGAGATTCAAGGGGTCAAAGGCTCGCATTCATATCGAAGATTCGTATAAAGGTCTCGGATTTCCCTCTGCGATATTTCGCCTCCTTGACACATATATTATTGTCAAAAATATATATAGAGAGAGGGAGAGAAATATCTTGATAGGATATCAGTGTACGAGGAGTGCAGTGCATATAATATCCGATCTTCCAAGTTTCAAAGGCGATTTGGAAGTTACCTGTACTCGCTCCTTTTGTTCCTGCAAGAAGACGGCCGGCTGCAGATGAAGAAGTTAACGGAATCCTATTACGGCCGCTATACGTGCACGCGGGGCAAGTATAGATCGAAGAAGGGGCTGCAGGAAAAGAGGCTGACGTCGAGTGGTCTACTGCGCTACGGCCACTCTCGGGGATATGGAATATTGATGACAAATCTTGGACGATTCCGCGAGACGGCGCGAGGGGATGGGATAAATTTTTTACACGTTATATACCTGTCGCGAAGCGCGTGTGCGTTATATATATATACACACATCCCGAGTGCGCGGCGACGGTATCGATTCCAGCCTCGCGGAATATGGAACTCTATATCGGCGGCCATGCGCCTAATACGTGTAGAAAGAGAAAGAGAGAAAGGTAGGAAAGCTCGTGTATCGGCAATCGTAAAACTGACTACCTACTCGGCGGTCATTAGCGCGTTTATTTAACGAATGTATCTGCGGAAACGAGCTCGTCGCCGCGCGCAACGAGAGCATTAAAACGCCGCGACGGGGAGGCCGATAAAAAAGAAAAGAGCTCGCCGTGTGTGTGTCTCTGTCAGTGTATTACTGCAAGCATCGTAATCTCGCGCTCGCGAGTAGTATGTGACACATTCCGTGGGAGGGAGGGAGCGAAGCCTCTCGTGCGCGAGTTTCGAGTCTACATATACAGTCTCTCTCGCGGGTAGAAAATTATAGAGGTTTGAAACGGCGGCGGCAGTCGCTGTTATTTCGCGCGCGCGCGCGTTCGAAGCACGTGTCAAAATTGCCAGTAACTACCGACGCGACGCTTGCGCAATAGCAGCACGCGCGAGCGCGGAATATTAGAACGATCAAAGGGGGAAAACCACTAATTAACATACGGCGACGGTTCTCGCATTCGAATATGTATAACGCGAGCGGGCTCGATCAAGCGAAGTGCACGCGTAACTTTATATATTACATCTTCGAGTGGATTTGAAATTTCATCGGAGAGCTTAGCGGATAGATCTACTACTGCTAGTACTTTGCTATTTCCGGGAATAACTTACGGAGCGACGCGTGTAATTCCGCTACGCTCCGCGAGCATATTGAAATTGGATCAAAGTCGTGCTGTCGTCGGTAGTTTTTCCTCCCCCGCTCGCTTTCCCCGGGGTTTCTATGATGTGTACGCATTGTGCAGCGCGAGTCGACAGCGCGGCTCTGGCAGAGAGACGGAATCAGAGAGAGCTAAACTTCGGAGGAGAAGGTCTTTGAGGAAGGCGCGGCGAGCTTTTGAGAGAGAGTTCGCTGTGCAAAGATTCGGCAATTTGCATAAAGCGTAGACGATGCGTAATATACGCGCGCGAGCGCCGTGATATTCATGCCCCGACGGATTCCTCCTTCAGTGCAGTGAGATGGATCTCGCCGAAGCGCGAATGCATAATGCCGAGATAACAGCTGGCTGTCTTACACATCTCTATATAGGTATAATTTGTATAACCACCGATAAAAATCGATTCGTCTTACCACGCGCCGTCGGAGTGCGGGCAAATTTCGAGCACGCGAGTAAGTGGTGCGCGGCAATTACCTGACGCCGAGATCTTATATACCCGTAATTCGGATTAAGAGAATCGCGCGCTCGCGCACAGTTTGCAGGGAAAAGAGAAAAACTTTGAAAACTCTCCCCCTACCCCTCCGTGCATTTTTTAACGAACAGAGAAAGCCAATCCCCCTGGGCGTCTCGAGCTAGTCTGAATGGCACTTCTCTCTCTCTCTCGGCAGGAGCGAATTCCTTTTCAACGAACATGTGCTCCATCGATCGGCGAAGCTCTGAGAACACTGAAAGTCTGATAGTCGAACAATTGATTGACGTTCCCATTGTTGCCGACGGGACTTGGAACGTCTTACGGCTCCGCTTTCAGTGTCCTTAACTTGGGGCCAAGAAGGAGGGCGGAGAGAGAGAGAGAGGCTACAAGGGGAAATCGCCTCTCGACCTCGTGACGCTCAGCGTACCCGATTGGCCCGCGCCTTTAACCCCCCCGCCAACAGCCGCGTGTGGAGCGTGATGCGGCTATTATTATTATATCTCTCCGGGCTTTTTTAATAAGACGATGCCCAGAGATTTCATCTTTATACGATTCGCTGATCTCTATCTCTATCTAATGCACCTGTCACTCGTCAGCTGTGCGGCGGCGGTGGCGGGCTTTTAATTTCCTGCGGCTACGCGAGTTTAATATTTGAGCGCACGAAAAGTAGGTACTTTCGGCCGCCCTTTGGGCGAATCAAGGGAGACAGATAAAAGAACCAACGGCTAAAATAGCGGAGGAGGGATTACTTGGAAATTCATGGAGCAAATGTGCGAGGAGCGTTTTTCGCGGAACGCCGTTATATATCCATTATTGGAGTAAATCGGCCACGATTTCCATCTAGACTGCGCGCGGGGCTCTCGCATCTCATCTATGTCCCTCTCTATCTATCTCCTTTCCATTCTCTTCCTCGCGTGCGACGAGCTTCTCTCGCTCGATCTTATGCGATTCGCCGCTATTACGACACCTGCCCCAGAAAACATGACAGGCACTCTTTCTTATTTATGGCGCGTTCGAGTCTGGATTTCTTTGCGTAAATTATTCTACAACCCCCCGTTCTTTAATCAAAAGGACTCGTGTAACTATTACATATATAAATATATATCTGTAAATGTATAAACTCAATTTGGATAAAGTCGCATAAAAGCCACGATAAGTGTGTGTGTGAAGTGAAAAGGAGAAAACGACGTCAAAGGAAAAACCCTCGCTCTTCACATACTGTAACACCGTGCACTTGAAAAATTTAACAACGCTTTAACGAATAAGGGCGAGAAGGTATTATAAGTATAATATTCATCAGCGAAAGTGAAATCGACGAGTGTGCTACGCGGAAACAAACGAACGGAGAGATAGAGACAATGTGTGGCTGCGTGTGGGTAGAAAAGTGTCTGTGTAAAATCTTCCTCTCTCTGCGCGAGTCGCTCAAAACAATGGCACTGGTAAAAGAGACGCATTAGAGCGCGCGCACGCGGGGAGGCAAGAAGGGAGGGCGCAAAGAAGGACCTTATAAAGAAACTACGACTCCAGCACTGTGCTTTCACCTAGCTCCCGGCTCCCTTTAGTTTCAGCTTTCGGCTACCCCCGCCTTTTATCCTTTTCGCTTTCCTCTGTTTCCCACGCAAGCCATAGTTTTATTTCCATCTCTTTTAAGTTCTCTACCTCGGAAAAAAGAGTGAGTCGAGAGAGAGAGAGAGAGACAGAGATTTTGACGGATTCATGACCCAGATTAAATGAGTCTGTAACGCGCGCGCGTGCTGAAAGGTGGGTCGACTCTTTTCCCCACGAATTCGTCAATGTTGAATTCCCCGAATTATCGCGGCGGTTGAAAAAAAGTTGAAAATTCTTTCATACGTATATTATATGAAAGATATTTCCGTTAATTATATAAAACCGAATTGGGGGGGACGAGGGCAACGAGCTCTGGCGTGCAGCGCGCTGCACGTGCACGTATATATTGGGTTTAATTAGCCGGCGCACCGACACGTGTCTTTGATGTGGCGTTTAGCTTGACCGCGGCGCGCGCGTCGCTTTATATATATTGTTCGCCGGCTTGCGCCGATGTATAGCTCGCGCGCGGACAACTTTTTCAAAGCGTTTAGCCGAGAGCGAGAGAGAGAGGGAGATTTTACCCCCTCAAAGATATCAAAGTCCTTTGTCCGCTGCTTTTAAAGCTATATTATACGAATATATATTCCGGCAATTTTCCGTTACGTAAAGTTTCTCGCGTTCGCCTCATCAAACGAAAGTCTATACATACATGTGTGTACGTTCTGATGCGCGCATGTGCGAAACCGTGTCCCTTTATATAGGAAAAGAAAAGCGAGAGTCACTCTTTTACTACACTCTCGCACTTGGGGCACAAAGGGAAACTGTACATATACATCCATCGTGTAGGATCCTGCGGCCTGGTTGGCTCTTCGAATTCTAATCTGGCCTATCAGCACGACCGGAGGCCTCTTGAGAGAATTCTTCTCTATCTCTATCGCTCTCTCTCGATATTTTGGCTTTGAACGCGCCACTTTCTATCTTCGCTTGCGCCCGCCACGCGTTCATTTTTTCGCCCTCGGCGCTTTTCCTACAAATACAGCCACCCAGTATTGTCGTCGAGTGGTGTAGTGTGTGTGTATGTGCGAGCAAAAAGCGATTGCCGAATATGCATGTATATATACATATACCGAGCTCTCTTGCTGCCGATATTGCCAAACTTTGAGTCATATATGGCGCGTCGGTCGAGGCTTATTTACATTTCAAGTAGGCGCGGTTGACGCTAAGTTATCGGGTGATTTCGAGCCGCACGCGATTCCCGTATACAGAAGTATAGAAGATAAACAAGAGGACAAACGGTTCTATTTTACTAGTATATATCTCTTATAATTTCGGTATTTTTACCGTGCGGATCTAAAAATAGGTCAGAGGCTATTTCCATGGCATCGCTAAAAAAAAAGGAGCAGGGGGGTTGGAAAAATTGGCCTGAGCGTGCGTATGTGTGCTCTCAGCGCGAGCGCATATTGTATACCTACGGTGAAACAAATCGAAAACATTTGCAATATTCAATACGGAAGTCCTTCGGTTTTATATTTTTATAAAAACTTTTTTCCTCCCCCCCTCGTATATAAAAATAAAAACAATCCCTCCTACGCTGTCCCTCCTACATACACGAGCGCGCGTGGATGGTATTATATTAAAAAGTAAATGGACCATGCGATAGCGTTCGATCCATCATGCGCACGGTTGTTCTCTTCGATAAGCCTTGCTTGCCCCGCTGTATACTTGCAGCGGGCAATGAAAACAAAAGTACACCTCGCGAGTCGGGAGCGTTGTAGTGTGCAGTGAACGCGCGGAGGGGTTTTCAAAAATGATAAATCTCCCCGAAGTGCGGGCTTTGTTCAATTTTTCAGCGCTGTGCTCGTGAAAAGTCTGCTTTATAAAATTATCCATATGTATATCTATAGAGAAATATACGCGCGGTGACGCGTTACATCGTATCCCGGCGAATCCAGCCCGAGTTTTTCATCGCGGAAGAGCGGGGGCCGTAAAGTTTGTAGTGTATACTCGCGAGCGCAGAGTGGAGTAGGAGGCGTATATAGGAAGAGGTGAGAGAGAAACACAAAGGGGGTAATTGGGAATAGGATTTGGAGCACGAAAATAATTGGTTTGTTGCAGCAAAGCTTCTCTCCCTCTTTCTCTCTCTCTCTCTTTCTACTGAAGTGTTGCTGCTGCAGTAGCAGGAGCAGGTTTGTCGCGGGCGCGTACACACATCGTTTCAGTTCGTCTGGCTAACGTTTAACCTAGACCTATCTATCGTTTATCCGGCGTGCGTCGCTTGATCCTGGTTTCTGTCTACCTAGCAAACGAAAAAATGTATATCTATAAACGCTGAGTGAAAAAGAAAAGCCCGATCGATTCGACTTGCAAGCTGCTGCTGCTGCAGAAGTTATTAGCGATGTCTCTCGCCTGGCTGGCTTGGCGTCGCGGCGTGCAGTAATCCTCTTGATCTCCTCCGACTGGCTGCCGTTAGATTTTTATTTCCACCTGTGTTCTTCTATATCCGTGTGTGTATATATATACATGGCGCACCTGCGCGCAGCCGAATCGATACCATTTCCTGCGCTCGCACGCGCGCCCATATGAGCGGCGGAATATACCGACGTGGCCGGTGATTTATGAATCGCCGCCCTCTACCGTTTTCCCCGGCGTTTAAACTTTCAGATAGACACACACAGCAACAACAACAACAATAGCCCGCTCTTCCACTTTAGCGTTTTACCACGCTGCGGTAAATCTCTGCGTGGATACTTTCGGCATTTCGCCGCTGCCTAGGATAATGGGCCGAAATAGCTTCCTCTCCCTCGCAGCGCGGCGCAACAAGCCGGCAAACTATGCCGATGCTAAACTTTGCGCCAAGTTGTTCAGTGTATATACACGCTAAGCCACGCGGGCGACAACTATATAGCAGCAGTAGCAACGCGTTGGACTTCATCAGAGGCCACACCAGCAGAAAGTGAGTGGATTAGCGGGTGGTGTTGGTGGAAATTGATCGCGACGTCGCGAGGCCAGTGGCACGGAAGTAGTAAAAGAAAGAAGGAGGCGGACGAGGAGAAGAATTCGAGAGGGTCGGAATATAAGACGCTGAATTATCCATAGATCGGCGAGCACGGAAATATCGAGGCGCAGACGGCGGTACAGCGCAATATCGATGCCAGAAGTGCTCCTCCTTGCGCTTATATTAGAACGCGCACCGCCCCGGTGGCGGCTGTTTCGTCCTTTTATCGGGCAATATTAAAGTTTTGACAGGGATCTTTATGGAATAAGTTTCGGCTCGCGTGCCTATATATATACACATAATACCTATGCATTCGAATAAGAAGTCGGCCAAGGAGGAGAGGAGCCCTATACCTAAGTGAAAGAGGCGCGCGTTCCCTTTGTGGCCGCAGCAATTTTCATCTCGCTGCACCCTCGAGAGGATCGAGCACTACGCTGCAGCAGCACCTAACCCTCCCGTCGCAGTGGCTATTTTGCATTAGCTGTATTAATAAAACGACGGTGCTCGTGTATTATATGTATATATATACACTACGTCCTAGGTCATCGCGCGCGAGCGGGCCGTCTTTCATTAAAAGTTCGCGAGTAGTCCCGGCGCGCGTTCATTCATATTTACGCTCCGGCACTTGACAAAGAGAGAGAGAGCGCACGCTTCCTCGTCACCCGTGTGTCTATATATAACCCGCTTACGTCCAAGAGTTACGCGAGGAGTGTAGTGACGTCGTCGCATGGTGTGTGTGTGTCAGGGATCCTCTCGACTCTTTTTTTTTATTCTCCCCTTCTATAGAGTGTGTGTGTACGCGCGTGCGTCGTCTTGACATTAGCATGTAGAGTGCAAATGGAGTAGTCGAGGAACGAACGAACGGACGGACGTATATGCGCTGTACGGTCAGGCGGCAGGAGCATCTGCATGCGATTACGCGCGAGTGTCGTGTACAGCGTATAGAGAGAGAGAGAGGGATTGTTTGCTTGTCCTCTCTCGCAGCTGCAAGCGCAGCCCTCCGAGTTATATTAAAGCTCGACGGCAGCACTGCCGCTGCTGGCGTATAATACGTGTACGATAATCGATCGATGACGCGCACACTCTCTCTCTCCCTGCCTCTGACGACACTACTACTACTACTACGGCCGGCCGCGAGTACAAAGCCAACAATTGCATTAGCCGTACGTACGTAGGTGGGTGTACGTAAGGTACCTTCGCAGGCAGGCCAGTGTTTTTGGGGTAGCGTGTCGCTCGAGGGCATTTGGTCACAGTGAAGAGAAGCAGCAACGGGGCCACGAGTCACTGCACCTCCTTTTCTCAGTAGCAAGTAGTAAGTGCTTATGTGTCGCGCGGCCGCACTCGGCACGATTTCCCGCCACCCTATCCGAAACGACACACTCGTGCGGCTGAGAGAAAGGAAAGCGCGCCGAGAGGCTCAATTAATTATGGCCGCTTGCTTGGCCGCTGCCTGCTAGATGTATATACTAACAGGTGGCCCCGTGGCACGCGTGTGACCCCCTGCGGCTCGTTGGCCCCGCTCCAGAGAGTGAGAGATGCTTTTTGCGCGGAGCTGGAGAGCCCGCGGAGATGATTACTCGCGAGCGCTTCTACACTGCTGCTGTCTCTCGTAAGGCAAACTCGTTAATATCGGCTCGAGACTTTGCGACCCGCGAGTATTCGAACGAAAAACTTGAGACTTATCTCTCGCGCGCGCGCGAACCGGAAATTCGCGGGGCAACTTTCGCTTTTTAACTTTTCGAACGCAATTATCGTATTTTTCTTTTTTCTCTCCTCCTATCCTCTTTTGCCACCCCCCTGAGGGGTTCTCGCGCCCGCGCAGGCAAGAAATAGTACTAGCGCTGCAAATTGCTCGAAAAAAGACCGGGGAATTAAGCTACGAGGAAAGCTGGCTCGCACGCGCGCATTACGCTCGGCTGAAATTTCATTTCCGAACTTGCGTCCAACGCAAGCGCCCTTTTTTTATTCTCTCTCGCGCGTTTCATCTTCTCTCTTAAGTTTTTGCCACGGTGCAAGCTGGTAAACGCACGTCTGTTTTTTCTACTTTTCTTTTTTTTTAAATATAGGATCGGAAGTAGCGAGTTTACGCTCGGCGGTGCGGTGATAAATATCTCTCGCGACGTGGCAAATTGGAATGAAATTAAATAATCCGGTTATATACGCGCGTGGGTTTGAAAATGCTTAGTCAATTTTCGAAAATGAAATTATTCCGATGTGTGTATATAGAGCTGCCAGTGCTGCTGCTGTGCATGCAGTACGTATATAGAAACGTGCACGCGTGGGTCGTTAAAAAAAATTTTATTACACGATGAATCGATTACGTCGGCGCTTTCGGTTTTACATCCGAGCGCGCGTGCGCCCGCAGTGTGCGTGTGTGCAGTAAAACGGATTTGCCTCATCCCTCGCGTACAAATAAATGCTGCGCGTATTTTTCTAAATTTACAGCGTTCTATTCTCGAAAGTAAATTTCGCTCGGGGACTCGCGTGTAATAAAAAGCCCGAGATTCCCGCTCTCTTTGTCTCGTGCGCTGGAGGACACGTGTTGTTCAGTTTTGCGTAGGAGGGGCGGCCGTCATTTAGTCCCTCGCGCTGGCGCTCCCGACATCTCTCCCACGTAATTTTTCTTACCGTATAAAAGCGCTACCGTAAAAAAATCCCAAGGACCCGAGGAAGAGAGAACTCGGCGCTGATCGTCGCTCGCTCGCTGCCCGTATATATGTACGAGCGAGCGTCGGAACGCCGGGCCATAAAAGACAAAGATAACGGAAAGTAAGAGCTAGTCGCGCGCACACACCCGCCAGCCTTTTGCAATTTTTCCCGCTCTCTCGTTTTTCCGTGGAAAAAAGCTTTTCTGAATTCCCGGTCTCTCTCCCTCGCTCTTTTTTTTTCGCTGCGACAAGGCAACGTCGGCAAAAAGTGACGCGTATAAATACGTTCGTATATGATTGGATAAAATTGCACGCCGCGCGAGACACGTATATACAGGTATCGCGTTACATTGCACATTTTTAATGCGACGCGTGAATATTTCAGTCCGTTCGTCGACACAGAAGCGCGCGGACTGTGTTTTTTTCGAGTGGCAGCGAGGCAAATTGCACTTGCTCGCCCCTAATTTGCGCGTCCGTTTTAAAATAAGCATTTTCTGTCCTCCACCCGCTCGCAGTGCTGACGGATGCGGTTGTAGACGTCACTTTTCCCCCACCGCCGCCACGCGTATACACAGAAGCACGAGTTATGCTAAACCGATAACGCCCGACGTGCAGCATGCGTACGTTCACGTTTATTTATTATTATCGCCGACGATGTGCACGTACGCGGATACGTCTGAATGTTTGAAAGCACAGATTACACCCTCGTCAAAATGTGTAAATCAGCTCGGCACTTTCACATTCGCAGCTGCGCCAAAACAAAAAAAAACTTGTCCCAAAATAACTCTCTCTTATTGTCCCGCGTTCCACCGCGTGGATTATGCATCGCTGCTCTGTGGTTCGAACAATCCTCTCTCTGTCCTTTATTCTTGCTCCGCGTACCACCGTTGCGCTACCAACTTGGCTCTCTCTGCGGCGCGCTAGTGCGCGACTTTTTTACCCGGCGGCGGTGCATCCACAAATCGAACGGTTCGCTGCGCCTCTGCGCGCTCGGCGGCCTCTCTCTTTTGTCGCCGCTTTTCAAGCTCATGCGCCCCCGGCGGAGAGGACAGTCAGCCAGCCTTGCCTCCGCGAAATATAATTCAATTGCTCTTCTTCTCTTTTTTTTTTCTTCTTCTAATTCTACTTTTTTTTAATTTTCCCGTAATTAAGGCCGCGAGTTGTTCTAAATGCAGATTTTTGCACCAAGTGCAAGTATATAAATGGAGTTGCGGGAGAGAATAGAAATAGCGCTTTGGAAAACGAGGTGGGGCGGCTTCTTTTGTGTAATTGACAGATGAGTAAGGGGAGTGTACGTGTGTGTGGGGGGTTGAGGCTGGAAGGGAAGGAAAAAGTGCAGGTCACGTAGCTCTCTTCGAGGGGAGCGAGCGAGGCGTTCCTCTCTCTCGGCACTCTCGATGAATTGAGTACCCACCGACGGCAGTCGATGTGAAACTAATCGGCATAGTTGGCGCGCCGGCGGCTTTACCTCGGGAATTCGGCTAACCTCACCGCTACTCCCCCCACACACACATATCCACGCACACGTCCGTGTGTGTTTGTCACGCGCGTTAAAGACTGCGCGCAGCACAGCGTATACGCGCGGGATGACCCGCGACTCTCTCTCTCTCCATCGTCATTAAAAAAAAGTCCCACCGCACTACTCCTCCTCTCGGCCCGGACCTTTTTTTCTTACTCTAATTATTTCCTCGGCTACGCTGGCATTGTCGCTCGTATATAAACATTCTCTCCGGCGTACTTGGAAAAAGGAAAAATTAATTGCAACTGGGTCGGCCAGTAGCGCAGCCACTGTCAGCCACTGCCACCGCCACTGCCTGTTTATTATGCATTCTCCTAAAGCCCGTTATCGTTCGTTTTGCATGCATCAACATTTCACGGCGAATCATTATTCATACACGCGCCGAGTGTGCGTGCGTGCGGCTGTCTGCCTGAGTTTCCGTATGCAGCCTGCGCAGTGCTTTTTCGAAAAGCAGCGCGTGTGCGACAGCCTATTATAAAAACTACCACATTATCGTTATATTACCGTGGGCGGAGGCAGAGGACTTGATTGCTCCCCTCGTGCGGAGCGATTGATTTTTTCATAAATCGCGCGAGCACGCTATATACACACACGTGCCGACGGCATCGATATTCTCCTACACTCACCGCATGTGTGTGTGTGTGTTGCTGCCACGTCCGCGATGCCAAGAATACCTGCGTGTATTTATAACCACACGCGCGGCACGGGTAAATACTTTAGGGGGAGACGAGCTTGCGATGCGTTGAGTAGGTATAGATACCAGGAAGCGTTTCTCTCTGTGTGTGAGCATATAAGTACACCACGTCCGTGCACGCGCGCAATTCTAATTGAGTATATAAGCCCCAACGGAAGAGAGTTTTGCACGATGTGGCTCGCTTTTAGCTCGGCTTTTTCACGGCATCGTGTATACACGTTCGATAGGACACGAGAGAGAGAGAACCAGAGAGCGAGTGAGGCGAATTCGACAAACGACGGAGGAGAGGAGGAAATTACACGGCACGGGATACCTGCCTGTATGTCTGTGTATGCTGTAACGCAGGAATGTAGGTCGAAATTCAAAGCGGCACGGCGTGCAAAGCGCGCTAAGCAACCTCCTCCTCCTCCTCCTCCCCCTTCCTATACACGCACGCTCGTTTCGCCGGACTCTCACGCACGCACACACACGCCTACTCTCGAAAGGTAAAGGTCACCCGGACCGCCTACTACTCGTATAGCTGCACCCACGCGGCCGGGTACGTATAACGCAACGACGTTCGATTTCCCATAAAACGCGCTAATTCTCTCTCCCCCAATTTTTGCGCTATCCTATACTCTGTGTAGGAGCGTACTCGATAACGATGTGTGTGTGTGTATACTGTGTTTATCGATCTCGGAATATTCCGCGCGCCGAAGGGAATTTCTCGCTGCCGATGGGACGAGCGGGAGAAGAATTCGCTTATTAAACTGCGGTCCGGCTAATCACGGTGGTGGTGGTGCACGTAATACTTTCATCGGTTTTGTGTATAATGGTCGGTATATAGGCAAAAAAAGTACAACGGTGGTGGTAGTGTATTAATTAAGCGATGGCTCTGCTCGTAAAGTCCAATAGAAAAATCGGCGTGATTTATCCAGCGAGAGCTATACCTATATATAGCTATAGTATAGGTACAAGAGATTTCGTTCGTCGCCCATTGTCTTCTTCCCTTAAATATTGCGGGTAATCTGCGGGCGGAGCTTCGCGCCGGGAAATAAATTATTTCGATTCGTTTCCCGCACTCCCGTCTTCCTTCTTTCTCGCGCCGATAAGGGGCTGGCGAGGAAAAAAGTCATTGATAGAACGCGCACAGCCGGCTCTCATTCCGTTTTGTCCGTATATAGGTATAGGGATTTATGTGTCTCTCGGTTTCTCCCGCAGCCTCCGACCGCAATGCCTCGAAGACGTACAAGTAGCGGAGGATGAATCGGGAGCTGCTATATAATACTCTCGCTCTCTGTCTATTGTTTGCGGATGAAGAGAGAGGGAGAGTTTCTCGGAAGCTCGGTATTAGCGATAAACGAAAACAAACCGGCGTATAGCCCGCCAACGGCTCGGCATAAATAGCTCTATATATATGTATAGAACGTTGCAAAAAGAGATTTCCCGTGTCACGAGCGAGTGGTTGGGCAAAGACGCGAACCGGAAAGCTACACAAAACACAGAGAGAGCGAGAGTTGCCTCGAGCCAAAGAAGCAGCAGCCGCAGCGATGGTGGCTCGCTAGAAACAAAGGTAGAGCTACAGTGGAGGTAAACAATTTAATCAAGCCATCTGTTCATTCGATTTCGTCGAGCGCGAAACAACCGGCAGTAGCGAACGCGCGCCGCAAAGGACTTTTAAAAGAGAGAAGAGCACCGCGCCAGTGTGCACCATTCTCCTTTTGACTTCGACTTCTCACTTCTGCCCTCGTTCCTGTACATATACACATCACGAGACAGAGTAAGAGAGAGAGAGAGAGCAAACGAGAACGTAATACTCAGGGAAAATCCATATCGCCGGGGTATAGAAGGGGGAGCACAAGTTACATAGTCTGCACGCAACTATGTATAGAATAATGAAATCGAGGGTGGGGGTTGAACGGCGGGCGAAATCGAATTCCAGTTGACATTTTCATTTGGCGTTTTCATCTCTTTGCCGTCACGAGCGAGCGAGCGCAGGGCAAATCGATTTCTCCAAAATCGCTCATCCCCCGGCCGCCCCCGCCGTTATTTCCCGCGCGATGGAGTGTGTGCTGGCATTTTTATTCCACTCTATACATATACGTGCGCACGCGCCGCTGCATTACGTATAACACGCTGCGGCGAAAAGCAGAACCGTAAAGATAAAATCAGGGGGATGGAAGAGAGAGAGAGAGAGAGATAAGATGATGAGATGTAGGAGAAAATGGGTGCGCGCGTGTGCACGGACAGACATAGCGAGCGCGGGACATTTGAAAAGACGAGGCATAGAGCGTGAACGAGGACGCGAGATCAATTGCGCCAGCTGCGCGTGGATCGATCATCATCTCTCCCTCCCGTGATCCGCGCGCATCACGCGGTCGCTACAACTACCCTCAAGGCGCGAGAATGAAAATCGCGGCTGAGCGCACGCTCTCGTACCTGTACGTATATATGTGTATTGTAAAGAGTTGGCAACGCCGCTTTGTGTGGACGACTACCTATATACGTACCTATACTACTACTACTACTACTACGACGACGACGACGAGAGAGCGACGTAGAGCTGACGCTGGCAAGTGGAGTGGGGAGTGAGGCAGCCGCCCGAGGGTCGTGGGGGCGCCCGATCAATATGGCGACTGGAGAGGGTGTGGCAGGGGATCAAGGGGAAGTTTCGAAACCACCACTACCACCAACAGCAGGAGCGCAAGCGCGGCAATCGCACGCTATACTAGCACGCTACGTTTACCTGTGTGCGCCAGCATACACGTACAGTGAAAGAGAGGGAGCGAGAGAGAGCTTTGCCGAGCGAGGCTGACCTTGAGCTTTTTCCCCGGGAATGAAAGAGAGTAGTCGCCTTTGCGCGCACGAGTTTTGAGTGCGTCGAGCGAGCGGACGAGGCAGGCAGCACGACGCTTTGTTTTCCAAAGTCGACCGATGCACACACTGTGCCGTCCACTATCTCTCTCCGCTAAGAGGGACAGCGAGGGTGACTACTTTTCTTTTGTCGCGAGTACTCTCTATATATATATTCTTTCTCGCTCGCTACCTCGCCGCTGCTATACCGCCAATGACAATGACGGATCGGTCCATTATGTTTCAGCGTTATATTCGCGCTTTTTAAGGCTCTTATATTCCGCGAGCAAGCGAGCGAGCTTTCCATTGTCGAAATTTTTTTTCCTCCCACCACTCTCTCGCTTGCTCGCTCGCTCCTTCTTGCGAAACTCGATTGCGTGCCAGGGCCATTTATATCCTGTAGCCCCGGAGTTTCACCGATAACTCGAGCGAGCGAGAGAGAGGGAGAGAGAGGGGAACTCGCGCGATCCTCGCGGGGACTTAGATAAGTGTAAACTAGACGAGACGTCCCGGAAAAGTTTTCGTAGCCGTGCGCGACGCGCAGGGGGAGGCTTTCATATAGCGAGAGCGGAAGAAGGTGCTATGGTATAGGAAGTGGAGGAGCGTAAGGAAGAAAAAAAGTAGCCACCCCGAAGGTATATATACGGTGCGCCGTGAGGGACAAAGTCTTAAAGGACAGATTAACCCGGGTGATGGATGACCTCTGATAAATCGATACCTCGCGACACATTTATATTAGGAAAAAACCTCATCGATCCGCTCGCTCTCGCACTCTCCCTCTCTCTCAATACGCTCGTGATAAACTGCATTTTCCTTTTTCATGGCCCAGCAGAGAGTGCGGAGGTCTATATATGTAGCTTGGGAGAAAGATAAAAAGAACACGACATAAATCAAGCGAGCGAGCGAGCGCACGCCTGCCATTATTAACCGATGTTTCTTAAAACTCACTTCGTCATCCGTGGATTCGCCACGCGCCATAAATCACCGTTAAAGTTTTCGGTGTAGCTCGTGTGCTAAAAAAAAAAGTAGCTAGAGTCCGCGCGAAAAACGCCCGAGCGAAATATGCTAATGGGATTATTTCGGCCCGATCGATCTCCTAATGGAGAGAGTCGTGTGACTGGTCGAGCGCGAAGTCGCAATAAGAGGGGAAAACGAAAGTACCTCTGAATTCGGAAAGAAAGAAAGAGAAGTCGTCAAAGAGTCGCTTTATTCGGATGAATATCGGGGGTAAGGGAGAGAGAAGAGAGACAACCACTGACGCGCGCTTTTGCCGCCTGACTGGGATAAAAGGAGCCGCCGCCGTCGACGACGACGACGACAAATCGAGCGTGCGCGCACGCGGCTCCTGTTTGCCAATAACCATCCTCTCTCTCTCTGTCATCGTTTTTCTCTCTCTCTCGCTCTTACGCTGTAGCACGGTATATAGGTGAAATTTCATTCGCTATTCCTCGCGGCCGCCCCGAAACTTTCTCAGGCAGAGAGCGTATATACATATAGGCGGCGGGAATATATCGGCAACGACGGGGGTCGGCATTCCTCTTGGTATTCTTCGGGGGGCGCGGATTTCCCGCTCGCGCGCTAGAAACTTCGCTAACGAGCCAAGGAGCGACCCGAAACTTCCGGCCGGCATTGGCACTTACTTCGGGAATCCGCAGTATTCGCGCCTCTCCGCGGAGGTAGTACAGTAAAGCGCAGCGCGGCAAGCTGGCTGGGGGAAGAGAAGACGGAACGGATATAGCGCCGGGAAGTAATTTCCCTTTTCACCCGGCAAATTAACGCAATCGCGAGTTTCCGCGATTGATTCGATTGCCCCCTCCCAGCGACTTTTCACCGTTGGTGCGAGAGAAAGAGAGAAAAAGTCCTAGTGTATATATATAGCGAGATATATATACACCCTCGGGGGAGATGGCCCGTAATCCTGAGGAGTCAATCAGCCCGCGCCCTCCATTCTCGCCCTATAATAATCGAATCGATGAAAGGAGCAGAGAGAGCGCTCGCGCACAACCGCAGCGGCTAAAATTTTAATCGACTTTCAATTAGTCCCGCGAGCGATTTCGCGCGTAATACAAATTGCGGGCGGGCGGGGGGAAACGGGGTTGGCGGCGGCATTCAGGAGGAACAAAAGGGGCGCCAAGGTGGCCGCTGCCGTTCAAGGAGTAAGGGAGGAGAAAGCCCCGAGGAAAATAATCGAGAGCTCTTTGTCACCCGCGTAGACAATGCCGGCAAGCGCGCGCGTGTCCTTTTCTCTTTGGCTCTGATTCGCGGCGCGACGACAATAAACGACGACGACGACGACGACGGCGTTCGTCTTATCGCATCTCTCTCTCTTTGCGCGACGCCATAACCCACTCGCGGCAATACGGCAGACGTAGCTAGTGTTTCATTCTCGCGCGCGTGGAGCTTAAACTGACGAGTATATCACACGGCTCTGCACCTCGCGAGTAAGTATATGGATAAAGTCGCCTGCGTGTGTGTCTGTTTGTTTTCGGGACGTTTGCGATGCGGTGCTAATGCGCCTTTACAGCACTCGCTTCTATTTCTCTATACAGTAGCAGCAACAGACTGTGTCGTAACCTCGGATCGTAAGCCCATTCGGCGAGTATTTCCTCTCTCGACTCCATCCTTATGCCAGAGAGTGAGACACTCAACTCGATTATCCGCTCGCAGAAAGTGAGGGAGAGAGCGGGGGTGTATAAAGCGGCATTACTTCCCGGCCGAATCGCTGGCAACGTGCGCGCTCGCCTGCCGGAGAAAAATGAGATGAAGAGCTAGGGTAAGCGAGAGAGAGAGATGGAATGGAAGTAATTTCCGGGTTGAAAGAGAGGACGACTCTCGCTCGCGCAGTAAAAACATAATCAGGCGCGCCCGCGCGCGTTTGCGAGAGGTATTCAGTGCTTTTGACTCCGTAACGACGTTACGCTTGCTTAGCTTTCTCTCCCCGTCTACCCTCTCGCGAATTCATCATTCTGGCTCTCTAACTTGTGTAGTATTGCCTCGTGTGTATGTGTATATATAAACGAGCGCTCGAATTTTGCCCTTTTTATTCCCCACTTCTCCATCTCTCTCTTGGAGCGCCAACGACCCATTAGCCGGCGCGAAACCGTTTAATAACGTTCTCCCTCTCTAGCTCGCTCTCGCTCGACGCGATGGGGAATTAAGTCGGCCGACTGCTGTTGGGATGCTCTCGTGAATTTTGTAAATATTCGTTTTGCCGCGACGGGGGGTAAACAATGTGATTGCGTATAAGGGTGCGGAGAGAGGGAGAGAGAGAAAATGTTCCTCTCGCAGCTCGTAATTAAGGCTCTTATCGGCCCTCGTTTCGGGAGATTATGCCGTGGAAAGTAAGGACGAGGGAAATGTTTGGTTTAGTGTAGTGTCTGTGTGTGGGTATGTGTGTATGGATGAGGATAGGTTGGGAGCGAATTTTGCAGTCATTACGAGGAATATTGAGGCGACGGGTGTTAACGTCGATGAAATTTCATCAAGTGCGAGTTTAGTGGGGTAATGCGCGGCCAAAACGTATGAATTATTCGAGAAATTCAAATAATCAGGGGAGACGTGAATAGTCTCGAGATTATATGTATGTAGAGCTGTATGCATAAAAAATTAATTTCCGGTTTTAGTGAACGCTATGCTTCACACATTATACTTCTACTCATTCGAAGTGACTTCTAAATAAGTTTATTCTGTTTTTCTCTATTATTTATAATTAATCACTGAGAAATAGAGATCACTGAAATATATCACTGAGAATGAAGAATCACTTCATTCTGGAAGGAAAAATTTAAAAACGATGAAAAAAATTGTTGCTTGCTCAAAAATTATTTTTACAAGATGTGTAAAATCGACGAATGTCTCGATGGGCAATTCTGTTTCTATACTCGACATATTTGCCAGTGAAAAGTGACATATCGGTGAAAAATTTTATAATTATTATTATTATTATTTTTTTTTTTTGGTGGAATACATATATACTGTTATTAAACAAAAATACGTATATAAATCGATGAAATAACGAAATTGAGCAAAAGTAGGTGGTACAATCCGAGTTTTATAATTGAATATTCACATTTTTCAAATCTCAATATATTTCAAAACTTCACTCGTAACGTTTAATTGAGTCAATCTCAAAAGTGATTTAGAAACTGTAAAATTTCAAACTTGAATTGTGAATTGTGTTTATAAACTTAGAGAAAATGGCTGGCGGGTCGAAGGAGGTGTGTAAAGAGCCCCAACAAGGGAACAAAAGAAAGCTCGTTTTGATGGACATTTCAAGGTAAACATACTGTCAACTTTTACATTGGATGTGTGTGAACCCAGATGCACGATATAGCAAGATTAATCTTGATATTGTATAGTCTTGCCTCAAAATTCAAGACAATAATCGATACAATATTTATATAGTTTTCGATACAATATCAAGATTATGGTGTCAAGAATCCTGTCTTAAACATAATTCAACATTTTCTAATCGTACTATGTTCGAGTGATAAAATCTGGCGGGGTGGTCGGTGATACGTTCCTATATCCCCTCAGCCCAACTTACTTAGGTACGTGCGGCCAGAGGGAGGGGGTGCGCCGCCTAGCGGCGACCCGCGAGCTAGGCTCTGACCGGCGGCACATATATCGCGGGAAAAATCAAATTTCAAATTTGGCTTTTATTTATGCGTGTGCCGAAATTTTATTGTTTTCCTATTAAACCTTAACGTATTTGTATATTAAATTATGTTCAGTTACATTATTCTTAAAATTTAGTAAATTTGAAACTTAAATTTTTTTAACCCAGTTAACTCACTTTTATGCGTGGGCCTCGCATCCTTAGACTATTAGGGCTCAAGGAGATTCAGGGGTTTTGATTGACGTCAACTTGAAGAATTTCTTACAATGATTTTTACACATACCATAATATAAGCAACGCCATACATTGAAGGTAAAGGTGTTAAGATGACAAACAGATTTGTTCAACGACATTTAATTATTATTATAACTAGTTACCGTCATCTTGAAAAAAAAATCAACAAATTATGACAATCGTCTCGTTACAACCATCGGACCTATTTGTTTGAAAATAAAATTACATTCATTTCAAAATTTCGACTAACCTCAAACTTTGATTGATCATAACTTTTGAACTAAACGATAAATCTTTTTCAATTGATAATATCTGATTTTTCAATATTTGAACTAGTTTAATTTACAGCAATGGATTTTATGTAATTTTAGCGATGTTTTATTGTCAACGTCCTTAACCGCAATGCTAATTATACAAAAAAAGGACGAAGTTTGAACGACTATATCTCAGATAGTAAACGATAAATCGCTCCGAAATTCGAGTGCTATAATCATTACTATCTAAATTAATTTTTCTGAAAGTTTCGAAAAGAAATCGAATTAAATCGTTTTAGGTGATAATTACCGTAATATGAACATTTTCTTCTCTCTGTGTGCTTAACTCCAATATGATCGAGAATTTCAAGACGAGACTAATACGAGAGAAATTTTCAAAAATTTTCCATAGCAAGACAATAAATTTCGCAGAAAGATTGTAATGTCTTGCTCTCGTGCAGCCCTATGAATGAATATACCACACTCGCTTTCGAAATTGATTAAATAACTTTTCCAAAAATATTCACTCGCAGAGTATATATCAGGGCCGCTTTATCGTTTCATCCTATCCGCATTAGTCTCGATCAATTATCCATTAGCAGGTGCCGAAAATACCAAGATTCAGTGAGAGGCATTAGCGTGCGTCAGGGCCCGCACGGCTTTACCGTTTTATCGGTTAATCAAAGAGACTATAAGGTCGCGCCAAAGTCTTCCAAAAATAAGCGGCGATAAGTCATAACCCCCGCTCGGAAAGACGAATGTGTCGCCCCGCATCATCTATATATACCTGCCGTGCGACACACGAAAATCATATTATATTATACGTCTCTCCTTTCCAGCCTTTTCGAAAAGCTCCCTGTGTACTAACGAGCAGCAATAAACGTATTCGAAGATCGAGAGCCCCGATATAGCGCGATGGTGGCGAGAATCGAAAAAAAGCGTCTACTACCACCCAAGCGCCATTCTCCCACGCGAAATATCCCCGGCACGCTAAGAATCGAGTGAGAGAGCCTCCCAACACCGCAGAGAGATAGACTAATGCGTTGCTCCCTTTTCTTCGTCTACATACCTACCTCTCTCTCTCTCGCACTCGCTCTCGCCAGAGACTCGCCGAGACATTTGCAATGCAAAGCTTCCCGAGCTCGTGACAGGCTACAAAGTAATGACGCATGCGCGCTCGCGTATACCCACACAGACTGTCGCTTACAGATGCCGACGAGGCGCATTCGGCTAAACGCGAGCGCGAGCGTCTGCTCGGTCGTTTGCATCGGCTCACTCGTGCTAGCTGGTATACATACGAGCTTTAAGCTTCTAGGTATATATAGACACGTATGTGTCTGTGTAGAGAGAGAGAGAGAGAGAGAGAGAGGCTGTGTCGAGCGAGCCGATCATTAATCAGATGAGAGCCGGCCCTCCGATCGTGGGCTTCAGCTGCTGCCGCTGTCTTCTGCCGAAATTTGGATTAAAGCGCGGTCGACGGGATGATCGCGTGTGTCTCTTTGTGTGTGTATGTATTTATGTCAGTGGTACCCGTGCGGGCTGACGGAATGTGACTTATACTATGACCTCTTTTTCGCACGCCACTTTGAAAAATTAAGTTTAATCAATGCACGCGCACGGAAATATACATATATATTCAGCGCGCGGCTTTGAGCTTTCTCTTTGTCTTGTCATCGGGTCGCGCGACTTCACCTACTCTTAATCTTTTTTCCATCCTCCCTCCATCTCTCTCACCTTCCTTTCTTTCTCTCTTCTTTCCACTCCAGCCACACATATATATATCCTCCCCATTCCTTTTACGATCTCCTTCCATTTCCGTAACCGCGCGAAATTCCCTTTGCTTAAAGGCGGGTGCGCGTCGCAGCCGTCGCCGTCTTCGCGCCACCCGCGAAATCCCATTGCCATCCATCCGCCGGCGAACTGCTCGTATTAGCATTTATGCAACCGCGCGAATACATCACGAGATATGTATATATATCAAGAAATATCTCTCGCTTAGCCTGCGATATTTATATATAGCTACATCAACTCGACTCGTAATATTGCGTCGTATAAATATATTTTACAATCCGGGTGGGATTTTCCTCCTGCGATTGGCCGATTCGCGCTCCTCCCCCTATACTCTCTTCCGAGTAAAACGGCTTATCGCAGTGGCCCGGGCGAATTGTCAGCTACTAGAACGATTTTTAGCACGGCTGCAGTATTGACAGCTATAAAACAATATTTATTTTTCCACCAGCGTAGCTGCATTTCGGCTTTTCGTTGAATCTAACGCTATAGCTCGCTGAATTTCCAAAGAGAGAGAGAGAGAGAGAGAGAGAAAGGGGATACATACTCTGTATATACGGACCAAGTGGCATTCTCGAATGACGGCCCCGAAAATTCGACGGGGGGCAAAGCCGCAGTGATTCAAAGTAAAACAGCACATCTGGGCAAAGTTATAGGGAAAGGAGCGGGTGAGTGTGAGATAGCGATGTAGAAATGTGTATACATATACAGGTCACCGGATAGAGAGAGGGAGGTGCATTAGCATCGTTCTTATCAAGATCGAGACAGAAGAGCTGATTCGTCGCAAAAGGGGGGAAAATTTCGCAGAGTGCGCGCCCGCGCATTGCAAGCGAGCAGGGGGATAATAAGATAGAAGGAAATAACGACGGCTAGATCGTTATCGCGCACGGGTACGGGGCCTTGCTTTCTCTCTCTCTCCTGTCGACGCGCCTTTATATTCCCCCCCTTTCGCCAGGATCCTCCGAGCGTAATCACGCTCATATCTTTGCCTCCGAAATAATTTTCGCAGAAACGGCTAAAATATTCCCTCTCTCTCACTCGCAGCTCTCTAATACCCAACTATGTTCGTTAAACCAAAAATAACGAGATGTTGATACTCCCACTAAAAAAAAAATCAGTCCGATTAGTGTATAGTGAAATTCTTAGTATACACTCGCGGATATGCTACATATATAACATAGCGAGAGACAGAAGCGCCGAGAGAATCGAAGAGAAACAAGGGGGAAGGCTTCGCAGGCGGTGGTAGAGCGCACCGCGCGCAAATTGACCCAATTAACGTCGCGTAATGTAATTGAGCTGATTGTATACGAGAGCCGACATGTATAAGCATCCATACCGACAGAAAGCGCGTATCTACGTGTGTATACCGCGAGAGAGGAGGAGAAGGAGGAGGTTACCGCCGCGAGAAAGAGAGCCACAGTGATTATGAAGCTCTCAAGGAAATGGGAACGCTTCGTGTCCCGGAATATTGCCGCGGCGATGTCTTTCCACAGCGTCGTCCAGAGATCGGCTAACTGAATAAACACGCGCAGCATACGTCCCTCTTTCTCTCGCTCTTTTTCTTGCTATCCTCCTGAGCTTCTCTTTTATATATACACATTCACATTTCTCCTTCGTCCCCCCTTTCTCGGCTGGTATATAGTGCTGCTTAAGAATCTGGGTCGCGGCCCGGCGAATTTTCTTTGCCGCTTTATGCACCGCCTTTGATCTATACGCCACGTAGTCCTCCTCCCACCCCCTGCCGCGCGAACCCACTCAAACTTTCGGCCTCTCGTGTAAAAAGTTGGGGCCGCGAGTGCGTGCGCGCATATATAACATATATATGTATACACACATTGGTAGGAGGGTATAGTATGCTTTGCAGGAGAAGAAGGAGGAGGAGATATTCTATATACGGGTGGCGGTGGCCAACGCGAATGTATATGAAATTTGCCTCGAGATTGAATTTTTACCTCTCGCTGGGTCCTGTGCACGTGTGTGTGTGGCCCGCCTTTGTATTGTCCGCGCGCTGAGGAAAATGTGGGTATAAGAGATGGGCTGGCAGTCGTGCGGGCGGTTTCGCTGTAAAAATCTAGTTATGCGGTTCGTCTTGCCATATAAGGTGGTGTGCCGCGATATAGCGTGGTTTAAAATGTGGTTATCGAAGTGTATAGTAATTTGAGTTATACAAAATTTATAGTAGAATCAATATTAAATGCCTACATTAAAGTGTATTTCCCCGTATACATTTTCTTTGATTCGATTCCAATAATGCGTGTTATATAGAGTGCTAATTAGAAGCTCAGAGAGACGCGCTTTCAATAAGCGCAAATTGCACTCACCATTGACGAGGCGAGAGGCGAGACGAGACTGGGAACAAAAAGAAGTAGAGATCCTGAGAGACAAGCGTGTAATACTCTCGTTGCCTCTCGCGCAAAGAAGGCCCCCCTCACTGTCTTCATCCACGGTTTTGCGTTATCAGAAAGAGCTTTTGCGGAGCTCATCCGTTCTTGTCTTTGCGGCAGTGTGTCTCCGCAAGGACACAATGACGAAGTCGTCGTCGTCGCTCTGGGAGGAGACGCGGAAGAAAAAAAATGTCTGAAAGAAAAGGAGAGAGAGAAAGACTGCTCGAAAGAGACACACACACACACAAAGACGGGGAAAGAGCAGAATGCAACGAGGCTCCCAGCAGCAGCCACCTGTACTGCACAAAGAAGGAGCTTTTGCGAGTGTGGGAGAGAGAAAGAGAGAGAGACTCGCCGAAGGAGAGAAATGACCGTACGGGGAGAGAGATAGCTAATAATAATTACGGCCCTGTCATCAATCACTGCGCTTTTCTTTCTTTCTTTCATTCCTCTCTCCAGCGTTGTTTTCGCACACTGACCACAATGTCCCGCCGCGTGCAAACGTCAAACTATACCGCTCTTATATATGGTTCTCCCATTTGTTACACAAACCGATCTGGAAGGCTTTTATATGAGAACTCTGCAAAAAAGTCAATCTATAGAAAAATACAGCTCCGCGAGCGCGCGGTATGAATCCATATATATACACGCGCGTGCGTATTCTTTGTACGTTTTGGCTTTTCATACGAAAATCGACAGCTGCGCGCGCACGCGAATGTTTTTACTCGTACGTACGCGAACCATTTTTTTTTTTATTTGCATTAGCACACTGCATCGAGGCCCGTGGATGTTTTGCGCTGCGAGAGGCGCGAGAGAATGACGTGCTCGCACCAGCTCTTGAGCTATTTCAACCGGCGCTATAGTGAACTGACAGCCTCGTTCGCGCGCGAAAAAGGATTTTTTCGTTTTTTTTTTCATATATATGTATACATACGCGCACGCGCGCAAATACGATCGAGACGTCTGCTTTAATATTCCACGCGAGCATCCAATTCGGACGCATCCCACTCGTGTGTACGTATTTATATATGTGTATATCGAGCGGCGGTAGCTGCAGCAATCTTTCAATATTTTATCAACTCAATTTTACTTTATTTACTTGCGGCAGTCTCGCGGCTGCATCGAGACAACAATCGATCCTCCTCGCCTCGTACATCAGCTCCGCTCGCGCGCGCGGTCGGCTAATCATTCGGAGGACTTGAGCTAAATTCGTAAATGGACCGACTTGATCTCGCGGAGATGACCCTGCAGTGTGCCACCGCTCCAGAATGTACGTGTATTTATAGACGGATAATAGAATAGTAAAAGTAATACATCGAAACGTCAGAAGCGCGGCAAGCGAGCAAGAGAGATCTGCCCGCGTCTATGCATATATATGCATAGCGGAGGTTCTCGTGTGCGGCCCGAGTGTTTTATAGTTTATGCGTTCCTTTTTTTTTTTATTTGAGTGCATCGCTGTACCTCGGCCGGATATATACGGAGGCGACTCGCGGCCGTTGGTCATCTCCACAATAAATCGAACCCATTTCCGAAAGTATATATATATAGAGCGAGGGACGCAGTGCACCGCACGAGCGGACCACAATGGATTACGTGAGGCCGCCGACCGGTAGGACATATAGGAGGAGTAGAAGGAGGAGGACTAAGCCGCGCCACTGTACATATATATACATATATGCACACATAGAGCACGTACGCGCGTATATAAACCGCATATAGTAGAGAAGGAGAGGCGTCCGGGAGGGGAAGAGTGATAAAGAGGGCGTCGCTCGAGCAATAATGCCCTCCTTGTGTACGAGTAGTACACCGGGCGTCCCTCTCTCTCCCTCTTCGCGACCGACATTTTTCCATTTTCTCAATAACGCCCTGGACTACCGCCGCATATATACCCACGCTTATAACGACTTTTCCTTGCAAATGGCAGCGACGCTCGCAAGAAAGTCGGAGGAAAGTCCTTCGGCCGGACTTTGGAGACTCGGAGGAAAATTACAAACGCAGGCGCCGCCGCGAGTTAACGAGTTTCTCCCGCTCTCGCGTATCTGGCGAGAGTTCAACACTCGCACGCCCGGTCTCGCCTATAATTTCTCTCACTCTCGGGCTATATATAGAGCTAGCGCGTGCCGAAAATCGAAACTCTTGCCGCGCAATTTTCCGCAGAGAGGCGAAAGGTTTTCCGAAGGTTGTTGTAAGACGGCAGAAGGCAGCGAGATTCGCGTACGTATGATGTCTGCGTGTATTTTTTTGAAAGAGAAGGGAGAAGGAAGAATTTTACTGGTATATACAGCTGTACGAGGAATAAATATTAACAACGGGCCGCGTAACTCGCTGTATAAGTGACTGCTGGGAGGTAGGATCCTTCTCGCGCATGAATACGTGAATTTTCGGACGCGCGGGTTCGCTCGTACGAGATCGCTCTCCATATTTTCTTTACGGCCGGCATAAAATCTCGAACCGACTGCGTGTGTGTATATATATATAGGGAATACGTATATACGAGGAAAGTGTGTGTTCATGTACCTATATTTATATCTCTGGGTGGGGAAAGTTAACGACGCGTGCGGTCGCTAAATAGAACCAATATAACAACCGATGTTTCGACTTTTCAGCGCTCTCTATATCGCATATAATGCGCGTCCCCGTCGCGTCATGACAATGTCGGTCCGCGAGTTTTCGCCGATATACGCGAACGCTGCGAAGCTATACACGCCGCGCGCGCTTATCTTTATGGGATCGCGTATGCGCGCATATCGACATTAGCTTATCGTCGCTTATATACGCACGGCTTGGCCCCTACCGATCGTTCGGGACTTTATGCGACAACAACAACGACAACAAGAGCGCTAGCTGTGCGCTCCCGCGCCGCGTTGTTCGAAATATAATCCCTCTGTTATTTTCGATGATTCCGCAGCCCCCGCAGCGACTAAATCACCGTTATACGATGTGTGCGTATATAGAGGCGAAAGACGTGCGCCGGGACCATTAAGGATCATCTGGCTAATTCCGTGGGCTCTTCTCCGCGCTGTATATAGAGAGAAACGACGGGCGGAATATTCAACGGTCTCCAGCTCTATATTAATGGGCTTTCATGAGACTTTGGGGAAATCTCGAACGGAGAGAGAGGGAGGCGAAGAGAGGACGTTAAACTGTACTCGAGACGCACGCGAGTCCTTGAAAATTCTCCGTGGCGCGTACAATAAGCCACTCGTTCGCGGAAACGTCAATCGCTGCTGCTGGGAGCTACGCGGCGTTTCTCTGACTTTCCATAAACGTCTTCGCCTCTACTCGGAGTGTATAATACACTTGAGCTTCCCCGACACGTACGCGCGTAAATTCCATCTCACTCTCCCACGGCAGTGAGTGTTAGAGAGAGAGAGAGCTTTTGTTCTCCCCGCCTTCGAGATTGACCAAGTTTCGAGGAAATTGCGCGACAATTTATAGCGCACAGAGAGCGGGCGAGCGAGCGATTTACCGCCGTCAAAAGTCTCTTTCTCCCCGGCCCGTTTCATATCCGTTCCGCGTGCCCCGTTTTTACGGTGTCTCTCTCTCTCCCACTCTTAGAGATATAATTAACCGTATTACTCGATTGCTGGAAGGGCCGAGGCTGCTGCTGCAGCGCCGGCAGATAAGCTTTTACTACTTTCACGTCGCCCGCGAGAGCTTTTATTGCGCGCGCCGCTCTGAATCGCATGCATTTTACAATGCGATTAAGGAACTCGCTCGCGAGCTGCTCATGATTAGTTTAAGACCGCTTCGTGTTTCGCGTAATATAGCGTGCGCACGCGCGTCTGTGTCTGTGTGTGTGAATATACCGTGCGCTACGCGATTAAGAAAAACATGGTTATATAAGTAGAAAAGCCGGACACGTGGATTCTTGTTTATTTAGTTGATATAGGAGAGAGAGCGAGCGTTGAACTTTATTTGTACACTACATTCGCCTCATGGGATAACTTTTTTGAAAAACCACGAGTACTGCCGGCAGAAAAACTGCTCCGGAAGTTGACATTCGGTCTAGTATGTATAGAGCTTCTCATGCGCGCTACTCCATCTAGCCAATTACTTGAAATTGAATTTGAGCGGAAAGTTAAACAGCGCGGCACTAACAGTTTGACTGTTTAAAATCAAAGTTAAAATTATTTGACTCGTGCAGGCCGCATAGTTTTTGCGAGCACGCGCTCGCGTACTCGAGCCGAAAAGTTTTGATGCATTGTTCATTTTGCCGGGTATCTTTCCCCTTTATTAAATTTGAAAAATTGTTTCACTCAACTATCTGCGTATACCCACCCTATATACATACATAGACTCGATATGCTCGGAAAATTGACTCTATATACACTTTTCTCCCGTCGTCACGGCGCGCTGCACCTTAATAAACGAATTCTCAACGAAGTAATAAAGCAGCGATAAAGTTCACCTCCACCCCTAAAGAGGCGACATTCCCGCGCGCAAGTACGTACACCGGCGCGCTAAACGCATTGTGTGCAATCGGGTCGAAGAGGAGTCTCGGCTCTCCTCTCCATCTCTCTTTCTCAGTGATTTAGCTTTACTCCTCGCCGCCGCCGCCGCCGTCGTCGTCGTCTCGTGGCAAATGAAACTACAGCAGTCGCCTCTCTCGTCTGATTCTCTCTCTCCGAGCGATCGGCCCGAAGTAATTGAACGCTCGCTCGGTGCAGCGCAATAAAAAGGTCCTTCGCCCTGCGTCTCGTCTCGTCTCGTCTTCCGGTGCGTGCGCGCGCGCGTGTAATACCCTTCCGGGTCAAGGCCGCCGCTCTGTCTCGCAGGTAACCGCCCCGCGCGCAGTATAAAGAAGACGATTGTAAGCCGATCAACTTCCTCCCCTCCCTCTCTCTCTCAGCAAAACGGAACAACACACATAGCCCCGAGAGCTGGGTATCACGCGATGCGCTCTCCTCTCACTTCGTGCGTGCAACACACACACACATACCGAGTAGTGTAGTTTCCAGAGCGTACAGTGTTCGAGGCAAACGCCAACTCGGAAACTGGTTAAACGGCGCGAGCGAGCGAGTGAGCGCCTGGACTCATTTATTGCTTTAGTTCCAGGGCTCGCACGCAAAGACCTATGCGCCCGGGGCTATATACGGCTAGCCCAGCACACGTCGAAATTCGTCGCGTCCGCGGACGTGAAAACTTCATTGTAATCCCCTTAGCGTCGAACTATACTCTCCCTCTCTCACTCGGACACGTACATACATGTATGTATGTATACGCTTATCGAGCTTTTGCGCCGGTGGGACACCCAGCAACGTCGCATGGGCGAAAAAAAAACCGCAGCGTCGGGTAAATTAATCAAGCGCGTGCGCGGCGTAGATGTGTGTATACGGGAAAGTTTTCACCCTCTCCGATGTATATACCACGTGCGCGCGTGTCTCGCTAATTATAACGTCTGTATACGCGAGGCGCGCGAGCGAATTTCATTTTCAATGGAGATAGAGCACGTAGGCGTCGCGTGTGATGTATCTGCGTCTCGCGCTCTCGTGTTTCGCCTAATTTTATATACACATATACTCAGCGCTGGTATAGTCGTATGGTACCGCTGCTATATCTGGCTCTTTATGTAATACGCCGTAGGTGTAATAAAGAAATAAGCGTTGAAAAGTGTCACACGTGTGTGCAGGGGCCAGTATACCAGAGAAAGAGAGAAGAAACTTTCTCTCGCCAGTGGGTGGGAATATAAGCGTTTTGCTGCAGGGTAGAGAGAGAGAGGGTGGGATACACGTGTCGCCATCTTGCGAGTTTATGGAAACTACGTGACGCGTGAGACATATTCAGCAGCGTGCACGTATATACGTGTGTATATAGATACAATGGCAATTGAAAGCTTTGTCATTGTCGTCGCTGCGCGCACGAGCTTTCATCGCGAATTAGCTTGCGCCCACGGTCTTACCAAAAAGGAAGGCAGAGGCGTTCAGCATATAGCGACGGAAATATAGGAAAAAGCGCGGGCGTGTGTGTATGTGAGAGAAAGATTGGGGACGGAAGAAATTCGCCAACTTTTAACAGCAGCAGTTCCGCGTGAAAAATGCACGCGGCCCAGAGAGCGAATTCGGTATATAAGAAAGGGAGGGAGGAGGGATCGCACGTGAATACACACATTCGAAGGGAACAGAGTCCCTATTGATTGTCTTGACGCGCTGGGAATCTGGGATGAGTCGTCGCCGGTCGCGGCGTGCTTCGAATCTCATATTCCCGCTCGCGTGCCCCCCCCCCATCTTTGGAAGAAATACGCGCCAAGCGGAGGCGGCGGCGACGACGGACCTTAATAAAATACGACACGAAAATCTCGCGAATCGACGGTGCAAATGAAGCGTGTAAAAACAGAAGGTCGATCGATCGATCGATATATGTATATATACACACACGTATGAACGCATCTGCCGGCGCATATAAAAAATGTACCTGGTGTATGTGGAGTGCTTTTTTATTTTGATTGGCGAACAAACGCATCGCTGTGGTATAGATGCGTTCTTCGACGGGTTACCAGGTCAACTGCATTACTTTCTTTCCCGCGCGTTTTCTCTCTTCTCTGTTATTGCGCCGAGAGTCGAACTATCGGTCTCGCGCTTTTGGCGAATTTTTACGATAGAACGCGCCTTTGTGCCGCGAAAGCGCGCCTTGCTCCCCTTTTATTATCAAATTAGCTCTGCTAGATAGATAGAGAATGAATGAATGAATAAATGAATGAATTTTTATTAGAACCAAGGACCTGTGTCGAAAATAATCCTGGCAAATCAAGCCATTACAAAATTCAGGTACATGCGCAGTATAAAGGAAATATTGTAAAAGTATACCTAACCTAAATATATACAAATTAGGAATCTTGGTGCCTTTATAGACAGCAGACTTCAATTCAAAGAACATATTGAGTACATGATAAATAAAGCGAATACAATGCTCGATTTCATCTGTAGAACCTCTAAGGTATTCAAGAATGCGTCTACAATTAGAAATCTTTATATGTCTCTAGTATGCCCTGTGGTGAACTTTACCTCTCTGATATTGTTTCCACACGTAAATTATCAAATTCAAGCATTAGAACAAGTAAATCACAAATTTCTGAGATATATGGCTTTTAAATTTAAAGTCTCCTTCAACAAATTTTCACATGATTACCAAAATCTTTATAACAAATTTAATATTCTCTCTATTAGGACTATTCATAGCTATAATGATTTGGTGTTCTTTAGGAGTATAGTTTTAAATAAAGAGAAAATGGAATTAATTAAGCAAAAAGTATTTGTACATGAGCAACAATACACGACGTGACATATAAATAATTTTGTACCTTTAAAATATAAGCCCAATCTTACAGCAAACTCAGTACTAAGCAGGTGCACTATGGAACCAAGTTCCCGGCCCTTACTAACTGTGCGAACATTAAGCTCTTTAAAATCCTCGCCAAATAGCATTAGCGTGGAAGAAAATTGTCTATGCTGCGTGTGAGAGAGTGACGCGGATCGTGCAGGATTGAGGATATAAATACAATGATGTCTTGTTTTGTATTAGCAGAGGGAGCGGGGATCGATTTTGAGATAGAGATGGGAAATAATAGATGCGGTTTTAATTGATGGCTCATGACTAATTAATTAATAGTAGGTTCATAAATGTAGAGGTGAAGGCCAATATAGGTTATTGATACAGTTTCACAAATATACACGATGTATTTTGGAAAATAGTTCGTCTTATGTCGAGCAGTCGAAGAGCCTGTCAATTAATGTAAGAATTTGCTAAATATTACTAGATCTTCTTTCTTTTTACTAAAAGAAAGCAAATCGTCAATATCGTAACCGATGGGCTTTTCTGGAACGATTTATAATTATCTTAATCAATACTTTCCTATCAATCATTACTATGAACTTATAATATACACCCAGAATCAATGCCACATCAAGCTAACTTCCCCTCTCTTCATCTGTTACAGAGTTTGCGGGCGCTGATAACGGCGAACGCGACGGACGCGTGCGAGACGCGGGACCCGTGCCAGCACGGCGGCATCTGTATATCCACCGACAGCGGGCCTTTCTGCGAGTGCCGTAACGGCGAGTACGAGGGCATCTACTGCGAGAAAGGTACATCCACACATCTTCCCAACCTCCCCCTTTCTCGCTCTCTCTTTTTAATCGAGAGAAAGAGGGAGAGAGGAAAATATACCCACCTGCCTGTGCCTGCGTGCCCACCCGCGACTCGTTAAAAATGGATTCACCCGCTCGCTGGCGGTCGCGCGCGCGCGAGAAGTGTGGTTGGCGCCTCTAAGATTGTTGAGTGTTGACCCACTTTCCGGAACGCGCGGGGGGCGCCTTACGGGAATGCACGTACATGCGCCACCACCTGTCCGTCCCCCCTCCACTGCAAACCAACCTCCCACCGGTCTATAACGACCGGAATCCTCAACACACCAGCGACGAGTCACTGTCGTCGCCACTGCGCGGGAAACCGTGTAGTGTGCGTGAGTGGTTTCCTAAAATCTGACGAGTGCGTGTGGGTATATCCGACACTTGAGTCGATGATGAAAAATGCGCGTTTAACACACACACACATACACACTACACAAATGTATAGATACACATAGATACAATGACGTACTTGGTTCTAATAATTACACTGAGTATACGCGGAGCATGGCTTTTAAATACTTTAGTATACTATTACCACCACCACACGAACCTGCTACACTATTACAAATACAACTACTACTACTACTGCGACTAGTAATTGTCTTTGACACTTGTGTTTTTTTCTTGTTCTCTCTGTGTATGTGTCTCTGTCGCGCGTGTACAGAAGCATGGAGCACGGTGCTACCTACGGCAAGCGCCGACGATTATTGGTCGAGGGAGAGCAGTGAGTTTTCTTTCTCTCTTTTACACCCCTCACCCCACCAGAACCTAATCTCTTCTCTCCTTTTTTTGTGGTTTAAGCTAATTTCATAGCTACAATTATGTGTCCATGTTTCTTTCTCTCTCTTTCTCTATTTTTTTCCTTTTTGTCTTTGTCGGAAGTAGAACAGCACACCCCTACACCCGAGCGCACACACAACTTTATTACTGCACAACTCCTGTACTTGTATAATTATATATAACCCAACCGTGGGTCCGTTTAGTAGCTTCTGCTCGATAGTAAACGATTTAGCTGAGCAATTCGTAATGGCGCGTAGATCTTAGATTAGCGAGATGATATATAGCGATGATGACAATATTAATGATACACGAGAGTGTAACGATGTGTAGTTTGAAAGAAGTTATAGTGACGTCGAGTAGTTGTTGTCTCTGCTGCTGGTATATTTGGACCCGTCATTACCTACGGCTGCCAAAAATACTTTCCGTCATCGCTTTCCTCTCTCTCCAATAATAATCATTGACAATCGAATAAAACCCACCTGGCTCCTCGTAGCACTTTTGTGTACGCAAAGAGAAATGCTTGGTGAGAAGGGCAAATGACTTTGCGAAAATTACCGTGCGTGGAAAGAAACCAAGTGGAAAAAATTATTATTTTGCTCGAAAGGGAGGGAGGGCTAATTTGACGTTCTTTCTGCATACAGAGAAAAAGTTTAGTAAAAGTTAGAAGTAGGTTTGTAAAAATTACTGTACTATCTCGTAAAACTGCCACAGACTATAAAAAGTCAAAAATTACGATGCTATGTATTACATTTTCTTGTATTTCTAGTAAAATTTTCTGCAAAGTTTGCAAATTTGTTCGCTTTGCACAATTTGTAGTAGCTGTACGAGGCAGTACGGTAGATTTTGAAAATTTTTTCTCTTGGAATGTTTTACCAAAAGATTTACCATACACAGTTAAAAATCGATTCCAGTTTTAATTATAATATATTTTGTGTTAAAAACGGATCCTACTACACACGCTATCTGTAATTATTATGCCAATTAAAAATACACACAATGTGTGTACAAATTTTGTAATTCAACTACACAAATAATTCTGCACAAAATTTACACAATACGTGTGTTAAATTTAAAAAATTAACAGAAATTCTGTCGAATTTGCTTATTTAACGGAAAACGTATATTAAATCAACAAATTTAATGACAAACCGAATGTATACAACAGGAAATCAAATAATGTCTGAGAAGTGACAAGAATAGTTCATTTCCAAATTGATAATATTGAATTTTCAACTTATGTACGATATTTGAATTGAAAATTGAATTTAATTGGAAAAACAAGACTTTATTTTAACGGGACTAAATAAATAAATAAATATACGTTTTTGAAGATTTTTAATATCTCATTCTATAAAAAATATTCTGTTATAATAACTGATTCTTGATTAACATTTATATATGAATCGTAGGAATTTGTATATCGACAATCATCGAATTTCACGATAGATTTATTAGTGTATATAAAATTCAAACTACACAAAACACAAAATTTTTAACTGTGTATTACATAGCATCTTCGCAAGCCAACGCTAATTTTTGCAAACAACTCCTACAATCATCTCACTATACATTTCTCTCTGTTTACAACTGTGATAAACCATCCCACTTACCCGATGATTTGGCAGCAACACTCTGAACGACAGACTCGCGGCGGCCTCTGCATCAAATTCCGCGTCTCTCCTGCGGCCCTCGTTATTATAACCTCCACGCTGCAGCATAGCAGCAGTAGCAAAAGGACAAAGTTTACCACGGGACGGGGATTTACGCCACCGGCGTCGTCGTCGTCTGTCCCCATAGCCCTACATTATAAACGCTTATTTTATCGCACCCACGCTACTCGCGCTGCAGATGTTCCGTCGAGACTCTCTCTCTCTTTCTCTCTTTCTCTCTCACACTCTCTCTCCCCGCGCTAATTAACTTTTTCGCGGTGGCGGTGGCTGAGAGGAGAGACGAATCGTTATGGCGCGCTGGAAAATTAAGACGCAGCGCCTCGGCATTAGCTTCTCGCGTTTATTTTTACACGGGGTAAGCTAAGGGTTGGCCTACTTAACTTTTTCGTACCTCTCGCTAACGAAATGGGGGCACTTTCTTTGGGCCATTAAACGATTGTCACACGCGCCTGTCCGTTTTATCTATTCGCGAGGGAGAACAGCAGTATACGACAGGAAACGTATAGACCAATCGGTGAAAAACAATATCGTTCCGCTCGTATACACGAGCGACCGTCGTCATCACCGCCAATCCTCTGACAATTTTCCGCGTTCTCATCGATAGAGAGAGCATCGCATCGCGCCGACTTTTTGAATCGTATACACACACGCGCGACCGCAGCAAACCTGTCTCCCGGCAGGATATTTTCATCGTTCGGTTTCCGCCCCCTCCGTCTATACCACCGCCGCATACATTTCGCCGCGAAATAGGCCAACGCGCTTGCTCCCGTGGGTGCGAATGAGTCTCGGAGGCGACGAGTGTACACCACGCGTGACGACGGGGTGCACGCGAGCAAAGCAAAGCCGACGCTACTGCTGCTGCAGCTCGATGATTCCCGACGGAGAGAGAGAAGAGGGAGGATGTATAGACTCGACGGGGGTGATAGTAGCCGGTGTCGACACTCGGCGCAACGGCCCGGAAACTCGAGGATTTTCCCGACTCCTCGAGCCCTCGATCGATTCTCACTCCTACCCTCGCGCCTCGTCTCCCACTCTCCTTAATTTCGTAGCGAGCACGTGTGTGTGTATGTGTATATATAGATAGATCGACATAGGCCCGTATATATCATCGCGCGAGAGCTGACTTTGGCGCTCATAAATTTTGCAGAATCGAGACTACCGATTTTAAGTCTTCCTTCGGCCACTCGTTCGCCGCAAAGAAACGACTCCTTTCTCTCTATCTCGTCTCCAGTGTTTCACCGCACACACACGTTCCCTCTAAATCTACGCGCGCGCATGTGTCACCGCACTGGCCTTAATCGTTTTCTCCCCGCGCCCCTTATATTCTCTCAGCGCACCGCGATTAATTACCCCCGATAAAGACGTGCCGAATTCATCGACGCGCGGGATGATCATTTATGTTTATCGTCCTACTTCTCGTCGTCGTCAGGGCTATTACTTCTCTCTTGGTCGATTGATTTGCAGGGCACGCGCGGCCGACTGATCAGCCGCGCCTTTAGGGCGGCTCGCAGTCGCTGCTTAGAGAACCGAAAGGCGCGAGAGGGAGAGAGAGGAAGCCTCCGGCCGATAAGGAAGTCGTGATAAAGTACGCCCGGCCGGAGAGGAGAGTATATCAGAGCCGCTCGTGTGAAAAGTAGCCGATAGAGCCGCGCGGGCCCTCACTCCTCGATAAGATAAAAATACCGCTTTTCCCCTCAATTCAATGCTCCCCGAATCCGAGCCCTTGCTCGCTCTCTCCTCCGAAAATGAAATGGCTTATAACACCCGGCCTCTGACTTTTTTTCTCTCTCTCTGTCGGCTCCGAATTTTCGCGGGTTAGAGTGAAACTTCCGCGCGGGTCCCGTGTACACAGCTCATTTGCGCGGTGAGAAAGAGAGAGAGAGGGAATGGCAGTGGGAATCATCCGCGTACCGCGCGGAAGCAATGAACATTTCAATCGACGCCACGGAGAGAAGCTGGCACAGTGCCAAACCATTAAGCTACCTTACGGCCACTTTTTTGTTCGCGGCCGCGTATATACTAGCTGCGCGCTGCGCTTTTGTTTGCGAGGCGCGCGATAACAATGGCGCGCGTTCGCGAGGGGCATAAGGGGGACGGGGGGAAGGATGAAAAATAACGAGGGCTGCTTGCGCGCTTCGCCAAGACGCGCGCGAGTGTATGGCACAAAACACACGACGAGAGGACGTCGAGGACGGGGCCAAAACTTTTTCGATCATGCTTCCCTTCTATACGTATATACCATCACTATACTTCTCCTTCGCTATATACTTTACTTAACTTTTTCCCTGCCTCTCGCTCGCCCGCTCGCTCGCCATCCTCATGCATACGTTATTATTAGTGGGAGAAATGACGATGGCGGGGGCCGTACTGTTGTTGCAGACAAAGCGCCGTCGGAGGCCTCGTTCCGGGGCACCGAGTACCTCACGGTCGAGCTGAGCAAGGGCGGACCGGTGCTCAGCACGCACGAGGGCATCTTCCTCCAGTTCAAGACGAAGCAGCCCAATGGACTTTTGTTCTATTCCGGTAAGTCGTCTATTATACTAATATAATTATATGTACGTTTTTTGCTCTGCGTTTTTTTTTTTTTTTTTTTTTTTTGAGAGGAAATACTACGGGTACTTGTATGCACCGGCCGGGGGGGCTTGTTTCCGAAATTATACTAATTATCCTTAATGGCTTTCATCTCGCGAATTAAAGTTTCTTTCCCCGCGCTGCTGGTATATTCCAGCTGACGGTCGGTGTGGGAGAAAAAAGTCGAGGCTTTTTCGCTCCCCTCAGTTTTGTTAGGGCTTATTTTTGTGCTCTCTGTCTCTCTCGCAAGCTCTCGGGTATAGTTATATAATTCGCGGGCGCCTGCTCTCGCCACTGATTCAAGTGGCAAAACAATTCATTAAATCTCAAAACGCCTCGCGCGAATTAAGTGGAATAATGCTAAACGCTTCGCTCTCTCCGTATCTGTGTATGCATACTGCACGTATTAACGAATTCAGAATCGACGCTCCGCGTCTAATCATTATTTCGAGCGGGCCGCCGCCGCTCGTAAAGAGTTGCTCGCGCGCATAGGATAATGGCCGCGTCGCGGCTCTGTTCCTCGTTAATTATTCAGAAAATTGATATCGTTCGCGCGGTAAGCGGAGCTCCGGCGCCGCCTGGCTGGCTTCTCACGTTGCACCCGCGCGTTATATACGAATGCGAGGATAGAGAGAGAGAGAGCTTGCAGAGCAGTAGCGCTGCGCGGCAATTAAGTCTGAAGCACCGGCTGCATCTTTTATACGCTCTATTTCGGCGTGTGCGTGTAGGATAATAAGGAAACCCGAAGGCGACTGCTGTATTATTACGATATTACTCGTACGTAAGCGTGTAGGTGGGGTGTACGTATATATATATAGAGGGAAGACGCTATAAGAGGATCGGCGGATTTGCGAGAGTTGGTGCAGCCTGCGCGCTTGTAAATAAAGTACACGTCGCGCAATTATTCGTGACGCTGTCGATCCGATGCGAGAGGAAATCTTTCCGATTCGTCGGTTCGCGCGAACTCTTATCTTGGACGGCATTAGCACCGCCCCCGTTGTCGTTAATAATTATCGGACGCGTCCGGGATTACACCTCGCGGATTAAGACTTATATACTTTGTCTTTATTTTTACTGTCGCAGCGGTGTTAAAAGTTCAACCTAATGGCCGGCCATTTTCTCGAAGATTATTCTTTTATCGCGCGGGGGTGGATATATAGAAGCGAAAATGTGTGTATTATGTGTGGATTAATCGAGTGAACGACGATTATGTTTGCAGGCTACGGACAGGACTTCATGACCATATCCCTGAGGGACGGCGGCGCGGCGATCGGGATGACGCTGGCGAAGGGCAGGCTCGACCTACACATCAAGCCGACGAGGGTGCGATTCGACGACAATCAGTGGCACAAGATAGCGGTGTACCGAAAGGTCCAGGAGGCGAGTATTTTATAAATTTATAAACGAATTGAATTCCTGATAATTTCCTTATAACGCCGGTTAATACTTCATATCGCGAGCTGCGAATGATTTATTTTCGGCTTTCAATGTTTAATTGACCCACTTTGACCTGCCGCTCGCTGCTTATTCATTGCTCGATGAAAAAGACGCGGGCTTTCACTCGCTAGAGCTGAAAGGACACTTCTTCTTATGGATTTCTTTTTTCATCCTCGCTTGAAATATTTAGATTTGAGGAAAATGGATTCCGCTGCGCTCGTGCGATATAAACGTAATAACGTATATCGCGGGCGCGCGTGTGCGACGCCTTCGAGAGCCGGGACGCGCGCCGAGTCGAGCGAAATATAAAACGAGAGCTCCGAGTCGAATCCAATAGAATTTTAGAATCGCGCGCTCGTGGAAAGGGAAAAAGAAAGAACAAGAAAGGAGGAGGCAGTAGAAGAATTATAAAAGAAACAATATCGAATCTCCGATGGAATTCGATAGCTGCGGAGCGCGCCAGCGAGGTGTGCGCCCTCGGGCTGAAAGATACCTTTCTCCGATCTTAGATACCTATAGGATATATATATCCGTCTCCGAGTATTACTGCCAAGACTCGGCAGACATGACGAATCCAAGATTACGCTTTAATTGCTCTCTCGGCCTCCGTTCGCACTTCTAGGCGAACGTTGAGCAGTTCGAGTGAAAAATTAGCAGGCAAACGCGGGCGCGCGTGGGTGCTTCCCAGACACGGGGACTTTGATAAATCGCCGCGAGAGGGCGAAAGTATCCTCGTAAAATCAGACGGCGCGAGTCATAAATCTCGGAAATTTATCGGAGCGCCCCCACCCCACCTACACATACACCTTCTGGAATCTTCTTCTTCTTCCCTCTCTTTCGGTCTATTTACCTATAGACGAAAAAGTCGCTCTTTCGCGCGCGGGCGGTAAAGTGGGGTGAGGTGGTGGCACACGAAATTAATAGGACACGAGCGATGGGAAATCATTAAGGAAACGTCGAAGGTTTGCGCGGGCGGGCGGGCGGCAAAGTGAAATCTCGAGCGACGTCTAGACAGCCGGAAGGCAGCGCGGCAGAGAAGAAAGTTCGCCGCGGATAGTTTGACAGTTTCAATCTAGCCGATCCGATCGCTCTCTCCCTTTCCCCGCCGCTATATGCAGACGAGGCTCCACTTTCTGTCAGGCCGAACTTCGACTATCACACGCCCTTTCCCGGTAGTAGGTACCTATGCCCTCCCCGCGCGAGGCGGGTAACGACCTAGCGAAGAGAGAACAAAAAGCTATACCGTCGATTCTCTCCGCACCCGACTCGCGGCTTTCTTATATACGGTGGAGAGAGGAAGAAGAGGAGGTTTCGGGGGGAAAGCAGATGTCTCTCGCGGTATATAAGCAAATTCAGCAGATAATAAGAGCTTCCTGCGGTTCGATTTATGGAGGGCGGTTTAGCCCGATTACCACTGGATTACCAGCGAGCTTTTCTCCATAGGTGCAGCTTTTCGTATACATATATATTTTGTTACGACAACGCCACCACGCACGAGGTCGAGAGTTTCGGGTTCCTGCTTCTCTCGTTGAGAATTTTTCGCAAAGACAATGCAGATAAACGCTCTTATATTATATAAATTTCCTCTTATAGCAAGAATCGTGTCTAAGCGGTTTACGCGCGGCGAATAAACCAAGTTTCTTTTACTCCCACGGGGAATCGCACGTTTTCTATTCAGCCGTCTTTATCAATTCCCGCGTGCAAGCATCCTTCTATTATGCTCGCAGCAGAGAAGAGGGGAGACGAGTGCAAAAAGGAAACGCTTATTTGCTCCCCTCTGTTTGCGCAAATCCGGTTAATCCCCGCGATCTCCGGCTTTTGTTGATTCGAATTTTTTTTTACCCCCTCTCTAATACTACGAGATATGCAAATTAGGGGGAAGTCTTTAAAGCGATATTTTTTCCCGTCGACGCTGCTATACAATCGAGCATTCGCGTAATGCTCCCCGTTATATATCAATAGCGAACAATTATCGGTATACAATTGGCTGAACGTATACACTACTACTACTTCGTGTCCCGGGGGGAATAATAATGTCGAAGGTATCGATGGGGTGAGAAAAAAGGGCTTTGAATATTCCACGCGATTTATTGCGCAAGCAGCAGCATCACATCCTTATAATATATAGTAGCGCGCGTAGTATAAGATGGGAAGAGAGAAAGAGAGGGGGGTTATACCTACACACCTTAGAGTAGATAAAGGCGCGCCGGGCGGGACAGAGAGAGATAATTTACGAGGCATATTCCGCCCGCCATTTATAAACTTGTCAATTATCCCTGATTTATAATAGCCGTAATGGCAGCGATAACTAAAGAACGCGACGGAGTCTGGCGTGGGAGGGTATCTGTATATTTAAGACGGTCGTATACGTAGCCCGCTGATAAAGACACCTCGACGAGTGTTTTCCACGTGGCGGCCTGTCAGTCGGAGTGAACGTCGGCGTACATCACATACCCATACTCACACAAACACACACCTACACATACTCGCGAATAAATATCGCCATCGAGTGGTCATTAGTGTCGCATGGGGGTACAGAATTTTTCCATCGCGAGTGGGATTCATCGACCACCTGACGCTAACGCGTGTTTATGGCTTCGCGCGCGGATGGCCATGACTACCTGTCGAATTCCGGGACATTCGTCTGTATTTGTAACTGCACTTGGGATATTATTTTTCTTCGGCTTTGACTTTTACCGCGTCGCTTTCTCCTTGAAAATTCGATGGTCGATTAGCTATCGATTCATCGGCTCTCGCGCGCGCGAGCGGTATATAAAGAAGACTCGGGGGGTCTTAACTCGGCAAGTTTCCCTCGTCCCCCTGACTTACCTGTGTAAACCCCCCGTAAGCCTTTGGCTCTTCAATCCTTTGATCTCTCTATACCATTCCCACGCGTATAGACGCGCACTCTATATACACACAGACACGGAGATACACACACACATTCGGAGTGAGCGCGAATCTTTATGAGCTTTGGACGAGGGAACGCATTTACGCGCTTTGTAAAACGCGTTGTCGACGGCGGAGAATGCAAATGCTCTCTCTCCCAACGTTGACTTTAATCTTTTCCCGCGGCATAGAGTACGTAAGCTGCGAGAGATTTTACGCAGCAGTAGCAGGTGTGTTGTGTGTGTGTAGCGCGCGACGAAAATAGACGGCGGAACAACAGGTACTTTGTGTCATTCGCATTGTGTCGAGTCGTAAGCGTCATTTGATTAAAGCGCCCGCGCAAGCGAGTAGTCACACGTCTGCTAATCGAAAGCCACGCGCGCGCGACGTCATGCGAAGGATAACAATGCGCGCTGCAGCTGCAGGGAACGCGGAGCCTCGTCGTCGGCAACGCCTATGGTAAATGTTTAAGTGAGCAGTCGAGAGCTGGAGGAGAAGGAGGAGGGCTCGACCCTCTCAGTAATTTTCCCTCAAGTGTGTATACGCGCAAGTGCGAGAGAGAGAGAGAGAGGAGTGTGACGTGATATAGGTGGGGGTGTCTAGACACGGGCGCTCGCTTCGACCCTCCTTTCAGCCGTTTTCTCGCCCAGTTGTAGTATAGTAATACACTACACAAACGTTGGAGCGACACAGCTCGCGACTTTCCTGCGGGAGCTAGCGAAAACGTGCTGTAATGCCGCCATTGTCGTAATCTCGCGTCCGCACTTCTTGCGCCAACGTATATACTCGCCCTTTTCTCGTAGCAGCAGCCTTTACAATCTCCCTCTTCATCCTGTCGATTCGACAATTTTAAGGTTATTCTTTGCCTTTTTCCGGAGTGCTCTCTTACCGGAGAGTGCAATTTATTACAGAATGAAATTGTGATTGCGAGTAGTTGAAAGTTGAAATTGTTTGGGTAAATCACGGGCGTGATGTCGTTTTTTTTTTATTTGCGCACGCGTTTATAAGTTCAAAAGTGGATCGCAAAGTAGAATATCGGCGGTAGAGAGAGAGGGAAGTGTATATGGACGAGGTAATTAAATTGTTGAATGCATGCGAAGCCCGTGTAGATGGATCGAAAACCAATAATACCCTCTGTTTGAATTTTACAGAGAAATATCTATACTTATAGTTTGCCGGAAGAATGAGAAAAAAAGAAAAGCTCTACCGTGCCAAGCAACGTTAAAAGTTCACTGTAACATTATAACATTAGTGCACAGTAGCAGCAGCAGCATCTCGACTTTCGCATCCTATCTCTCTTCCCCCTCTCCTCTTCTTCGCTTACTATTATATCACACCTCGAGGTCTCGAGTACCGCTGCGCTCTTTACGCTCGATTTGCGAATGAAAAATGTAAGGCTGCAGCGCGTGCGCGTAGAGCTCGCAGTTAATTAAACTCGTCGGCTACTACCGGAGAGTAGCACCGATTGTACGCGCTTTGAGCCATTACTTGGTTGGCGTGGAGCGACGAGGGAGAGCGAGAGATAAAAAAAAAACGAAAGAAAAGCACACAGCTAATTAACACGTTACGCGCCGTGCTTTAATTAGGTGGCAGTCCCTGCGCGCGTTTGCGTATCTAGTCGATCCCCTCCTCCTCTCTCCGATCTCACCGCATTTTGTTTATACACGTAGGTGTGTGTGTGTATACGTGCATAGCTCTTTATCGCGCTTGCAGTCGCGTGAAAAGTAAGATAAACGGTTGGCGGAAAGTAAGTCGAAACAAGTTAGGAAGGAGAAGCGCCCTCGAACTTTCGAATATGTAGAGCAGAGGAGGCAGCGGAGGGACGGGAGATATCTTTTGCTGAACGTGGAGAAGCGTCGAATGATAATCGAACGCGGAGGAAGTTTCGAAAGGCAAACGAAGCGCGAATATAAGGAACGAGCGGCAGAGTCTTTTTCTTCTTCCCCCTGTTATACTGCGTTTATAAAATAACTTCAGACAAGAGCAGCGTTGGTTGGCTCTTCACTTTTTCTTCTTCTCTCTTACCCTACATTAATTTCACGAGACACTGGATTAACGTATACAACCTTTTATGTTTCAGATTTCGGCGGTAACGAGATTCTGCAGGGTAAGTTTTTCAAAGGCAACGAGAGAGTGAGTAACAGAGTAAATAAGTCGAGGAGCGAACGTGGGGGGTATAGGGTTTCGCCTCCCGTTCGGAGAGGCAGCGACATTCTTCAAGAAGGGCCTCAGTGTGTCCGACGCGACTCGATGAAACTCTTTCCTCTCCCTCTCGAAAAAAGACGAGCAGTTGAAAGCATCAGTCGCGGGATCAGATGGCTCGAGAGCTTGTTAAAAATGATTGCCATTTTTCCGACGCTCTTGCGCGTGCCTCTCGAACCGCGCTAATGCCCCCCTTCTCTTCTGTACTTTGAAAAGATAAGAGCCCCCAGCAGTAGTGGTAGTAGCAGTCAACGTCGAGAAAGAGAGAGAGAGATGGAAGAAAAATCGGCCGGCTCATATATCTCAGCCTCGTGGTTATAGAACGAGGCCGAGCAAATATAGGCGATGGCGAAAAGCAGGCCTGCGAAAAAGAAAGTTATATGTATATATATACGCGGGTGCGCGAGCCATTTCTTTTTTCCAGCGGTAGGTAGAAAGAGAGAGAGAGACGGAGAGAGTTTTAGCATGCAGCCGCGTGCGACAAATCCCGGCGCGCTCGAGGAGTGAGAGGGAGAATCTCCCTCGGGGAGGGCTTGCCGCCGAGATAAAAGTGGAGGATTACAGTGAAAACTTAAGAGAAATACGCGATGGAAATTTTCAGCGGTGAGTTTTTCCGGGCTAACCGTCGTCGTCGTCGGCCAAATGAAATCGGCTTCCTTTTTTTCTCCTCTCCACCCCTCTACATACACCCAGAGAGCCCAAGCTTTTATTATTTCGCGGCGCCCTTCGCCTCTGTTCGAGGTAGAAAAGAACGTGCGACCGGGTCGAATTAGCGCCTGACGTGATTAAGCGAAAAGCCGATTGGATTGGAGGCGCGTGGTCTCTTTCCTTTTTTCCTCTCTCCCTTTCTGGAGGAGGCCTAATGCGATCAAAGGCCGATTCGAGTAATTGCGCTCGTTGTAATCAGCGCGGCTGTCCACTGTTGTAACCCACATTCATATAATTTTCCGCTGTCGTGAAGGATTACACGAGGGCGTGCGCGTGTATGTGTGTGTTCGATCGCAGCTCGCGGACGCGCAGAAACACAAGAGCTCGTCGTCGACGGCGGCGCCTATCGACGCGCCGGTAATTGCTCCGCGCACGCGAGGAACGAGAGAGAACAGCCCGCACCGGGGCGACGAGCTAATTTCTCGCGGCGAGCTGCGCACTTGCGGGGGCCGGCACGTGGAAAAATTCACGTCGAATGCTAATCCCGCCGATTTGTACTCGTTACACACCAACCACCGGAGTGAGCTATATACTCACGGAATTGCCGAACGAAATTTCTTTTCCCGGAACTCGCGCGTGTGGCTAAACAACGGTGTACTTGTGTATGTGTGTGCATACGCGAACGCGACCTTCGCTCACGGAGTGTGTGTGTACCTGCCCGGGTAAATTGCATCGCCGTTCTACTCCACTTATATGTTACGAAAGCATGAGCGCGAGAGGGAGAGAGCGAGAGAGAAAAAACGCGATCCGCACGCGACGCGAATCGATAAGCAATTTGCTTATTCGTCGACGCGCGACGCTCATACCAGGAATATTACCCGCGCGAGAATATTAAAATTATGTCAATCGCCATTTGCGTGTGTAGCTCCCTGTCGCTGCTGCTGCTCGATTCATTTTTAACAGCTACATGCCGGTAGCTTCACTCTGCTGCATAAACACACTTTGCCGGGCGCGATTATCAATTGGCCGGAGAACAAAGTAGGCCGAGTAATAAGGTTTGCGCTAGCGCTGCAGCGAAATTCCTAACGATTTTCTCGTCCGCATGATTCCGGGAAAGCTATATGTAAGCGGGTGTGTATGTGTATGTAGTGGGCGAACGGACGTTTAAAAAAGGCTCGCGGTATAACGAGAAAGGCTTCCTGTGTCGGTTATTTACAAAGAACAGGGTAGTTAACAATGCAAAGTTCTGGCTGTATGTAGAACGTGGAAATCGATGTAAATAATCAATTCGCATACTTCATTCGTTTAACAGCTTTGTCCTGGCTTGATCGGAAAATAGATTGTTTTTCGCTAGGCCGGCATGACTCGCGTACGCTAGTATACCCAATTTTTGTTATGCAAATGTTCGAAACGTTTTTCAAATTGATCAAATCGTTATAATTGATCATTTTTGTACTAAGTGACAGTAGCGACGTCTTCATTGAACAAGATTATTAATTGAACAGTTTTTCGTATATAGTCTTTTTAGCAAATGCAAACAAGTATATAAAAAGTGTCATTACTGTATATCGTTTCAAATTAATCTTACATGTCTTTTAGAAATGAAACACCAGGAAACCTGACGCTAAAACGTTAGAAGAAAAAAAAAGCAGCGGTAACAAATTGATTCGCTACATCATAATGACTCTAGGTACACACACACACATAGCTATACCGGTTATAGCTGGCGCTTTGACAAATGGGGCCGTCGGCGCGTATTACCCCGCGAATTCGCCGATGTCAAGTTGCAATGCGAGGGCTGGGGTGGTGGAAGTAGAGAGAGAGAGAGAGAGCGAGAGTTCAACATCGATTCGAAATAGCATCTGAGTGTATTAGGCGCTCCCGTCGCGCGAGGAATGTCTGCTCTCTCACTCGGCCATTACGGGCTGTTAGTAGCTCCTAACGAAGGAAGGTAGTGGAGGAGGGGGAAGGAGGGCGTGCGAAAATTAATGAAACGACTAAGCCGCTCGCGCTCTCGCGATACATTGCAGCTGGCGTAATTTAGCACCTCCGCAGGATCATACGCGCCCCCGCGCGCTAATTCGCATAGCGCAGAGTGGGAGCAAGAGAGAGAGAGAGAATTCACGCGCCCCTTGCTTGCCGCCTGCCACCTTGCATAATCACCCTATACACGTAGCGCAGTGTGCGCTGCAGCGGAAGTAGCGACGCCGGCGTCTTGGAAGTGTGTATACCTTTTGCACCGCGCTTTTTATCTCGTTTATTTCATCAATGTAATATACGAGAGGGCACAAAAGTGTGTGCGTGTGTATATATATAGGTACAAGATCGATCGGGTGCCGTGACAATTCCATTTCCCGTAATATAACTGCTGGCACGGGGGGAGAAGAAGACACTGTAAGTTTAGAGCGTTCGAAATCGAGTTAGGTCTTTAATTATATCTAACGGTAACCTGGCTGTCTCTTCCCTCTTGGCGATTCCTCCAATTTCCGTCGCGCCTCAAAGATACTTGGCCGACGTCATGCTCTCTTCTTCGCCCGCCCCCTCTCTTTCTCTCCCCCATTCGCTATCTCATCCGAGGCAGGAAGTGCTCTCTTGCCTTTGCCAGCCCCCTCCGCGTCTTTCTACCGTCGTACTCACGCGGCGGCGGCGGCGGCTGGCCTCTTCATATAAAAGGGCCTCGGGAATATCAAGCAGACGGAAAAAGAACTGGGAGAGAGATAAGAAATTAATGACGTTGACTTATCTCTTACTCTCTTTCTCTCTCGCGGCTTGAAAAGATGTGCCAAATGCCCATTACTTCTTGGGCCGAGGAGGTCGGCGAGTGAGAGAGAGAGAGGTATATCTCGGTCGCCGGATCTGTTAAAAACTTTGAGACTTGGTGGTGTTGATCGAGCAAGCGGCATGCGCCGACCGCGTTATGGACGAGCAAACGCGCACACTTTCGATGATAGCGCGCGCAGGGATTTCCACGGCGGTCTCAGTGAGTAGCGCGTAAAATATTGTGATTGAGTATTATGGATCTTTCGCTCGCTCGCCGCTTGCACACTCCTCGATTTTACTACTTAAGTAATGAAGTAATTTCCGCTGAGGGTTTTCGCAGAATCTACCGTGAACATATTTTCCTTCGTTTTAGCGCGCGTAATCGTGTAAAATTTACGCACACAGTCCTATACTCTCCATGTATATATGTATATACCACGAAAATAACCGATCAGAGCGTGAGCTCGTTATTAAATTCAGCGACGCCGCGTGTAGTGCCACGCCTCGGTGTCTGTTTGCATTCAATCTAACTCGGGTAAAGTAACCTAAATCAAATTTTACGAAAACACACGCGGGCATCTTTTTATCCAAGAGAGGGAGAGCATGTATACAGCCAAAGTTGACCGTACTACGATGACGTATTATATATCGAACGAGAGTGTGTGTGTGACATCATTCGCCTTGAACTCAAGTCCTCGTCGTACATTGATCGGTGATTCGTCAGAGTATATGTACACGTGTTTTTTGTACGTATACATACATACATTAGCGGCTGGCAAATTGAAATATAAAAATAGTTTGTCTTTTGTGGGGGATCAGATAACGATGAATGAGCGAGCGAGCGACGCGTGAAAAATTAGGTTCGCGAAGAAAATTTATTAGCTTTCCTTGATTATAGAGCAGCGAGGTGTGTATTATGGGTTGAGGACGAAGAATAAAATATGAGTTATTAAATCAAAGGTTATATAGATTAGATCTTGATAATTCAATATAAAAATATACTACACCTCTGACACATCGTTTCGCTGCCACTTTATATTCTTTTATATCCGAACTTACGATATTGTTAAAATTTTTATTTTACCTCGAATAAAAAAGATCGGAAGTATAGTACTACAAATAAATTCGCTGTACCATTTGTTGGAAAAATTTTTATCACAACTCGCAGCGAGCGGGCGAATTTTCGCGACAAGTATCGCAGTAATGAACTCTCGTACCTAATAAACGGCTCTCGACTCTAAAAAAAATATTACGACGCGCACTCATCATCATCTCCGCGCCGGTAAAAATATAAATCCTCCCTCGTACATTGTAAAATCCGGCTTATAAAAATTTTGATTTTTACAAGGAATTACAGAGCGCGCATCCTTCCCACCCCAAAAACTTCACGAGTGTGCCTCTCTAGCTCTCAAAGCAGCAGCGAAGAAAATCCCATTTGCTTCACTTGCTTCCTCCTCTCTCTTTCTTTCTCCGGGTTTTTCTCTACGGAACTCTGCAGGCGGGCGGGCGGGCTGGTGCGCGCGCTTGTCTAAATGCTAAGTTTATAGTCTCACTAAAACGCCCGCATGATCTCTCTCGAAAGGGGTAAAGTTTACGGTCGAGGAAGTCGACGCCGGCTGTGTGTGTGAGGCGCTGGCCAAGCCTCGAGATACTAGCAGCGTCGGGGCGCGCACTAGAGAGGAGGGAATCGGAAAAATATCGCCGAAAGGCCCCGAGCTGTTCTCCTCCTGCGCCCTCTCACTCTGCCCTAAATGAAAGCTCTTGAAAAAGTCCGGGAAATTACGCGCGAGAGCGAGCTAGATTCTTCCTCCCTTGTCTACAACAAACCTCTCACTCTGATTTTTCTAATTTATATTCTATTTGTTTATGCCGTCGCTCGGTCTGCACAAAAGGTTTTGCGCCTGCCACGGCTCTCGCGGCCCATTAATTACCGCTCTCCCGCGTATATACCCTGTTTTCCCGGCGGATTTCAGAAATGCAGCAGCTCTCGCGCTCTCGCGCGTCGCCATAACTCACTCGCGGAGCTCCGCCGGCGGCGCGCTGTACTTGTTTCGCAGCTGCCCCCGGGATAGAGAATAAAATTAGGCGATTTTTTACAACGGTAACAGTAGTAGTAGTCGCGCATGGTCGGCCATTTTTCGGGCCTCCCGCCGTTATTCTTACGCGTTATATGCTCGTTATATGAGGGAGCGGAAAAGTTGCGTCATTAATCCTACGCCCGTTAAACGAAATAATATTTTTCACCAGCTTCACCTACCCTTCGTGTACGTTATACGTACATACGTACGCGTGTATACACACAGACATGCACATGCATCGCCTATATTTTCGTTATCTCCATCGCTCCGAGACTCGCTGCAGTCCAGCAATTATATCGCCCGGCTTCTCCCTGTCCTCGCCCTCGCGCGATATATAACACCTCTATGCCTTCGACATCGACCGCTCTCTCTCTCTCTCTTGCTCTCACGCCCAGCCAAGGGCTAACGACCCCTTATATGTGAACTCCCCGTGAACACAATCGGCTCTAGCCTTCTATAACGACGCGCTACTATACTGCAGCAGTAGCAGCAGCTAAATAAATAACTCGGAGAGCAAGAGAGTGAGAGCCGGCAGCGGTGTGGCACGTAATTTGGCTCAATTAAAAATTTCTGCTCTGATTTTGTCAGCGCGCTCGGGCGCGCGCTCCGTGCAAGAGACACTCTTGCGAGCGCGCGAACGCTCGCGGCCTGCCAAAGCGATTATCCTCACCGACTAATTACGCGCCCCCCGCCTCGAGCTCTCGCAATTAACTTTTTTCGAGAGTGAGAGAGTGTCGCTCTGCACCCCCGCGCACCTGTAGCACGCGCGCGCTAGTCAGCTATAGTGTATAGTGCATCCAATGCCTATATATACCTCTCTCTCTCTCTTTTTTTGCTATGTGTGGCTTGGCGCCGTTTTAATAAGGTTTGCGGCAGAGAAATTTATCTCTGCGAAAAATCTACACATAATTATCGTTATTGTCGTTACTACTACTATTGTTATTATTCTGGCAAAGAAAATAGTTACTCGGGGAGAATCTTGCGACCTCGTTTATTTTTTGCGAACACTCTCATTCGAATTCTGTATTTCACCTAATATAAGCAATTTAGAATACTGTAAATAATTGAAAAACCTTGTATTTTCAGTTATCAGCAGCGGTAGATGGCCTGTACACGGAACACGGGCACACGGCTGGCTCGTTCTCGAAGCTGGCGAGCGAGCGTATCCTCGTGGGCGGCGGGGCCGACGCCCGCGAGCTGATTGGCTCCAAAGGAATCAACAACTTTGTCGGCTGCCTTCGCAAGGTGAGTGTAAACATATCTATATAGAGAGAGCGAGCTTCTCGTAAAAGCACGATTACAGCCCCCCGCAAATGGGGCAATAGGGAGGAGGTCCTTAAAAAAAGAGAGAAGCTAATTACATCGGCGGTTATGCATTTGTAATTCGTTATCGCGACGCTCGCAGGCAATGGCTAGCTTCTTTATTACCTGTGCTTGCGCTCGTTTTAGATAAAGCAGTCAGATATATATGTGTACGTATACATACACACGCGTGCGCGTTATTATGGCGAGAGAGCGCGCGCGTCACGTTTCTGCAGTTTAACTACTTTATTTTCGCTGGCGTTTTTAAAACTACCCCGTCCGAGTGGGTATAATTGAAGGGCCAACTCGCGAGCCTGTTTGCCCGTTAAATGAGAACGAGAAAGTTTATTTGATAATATTTCCATTTCTAAAAACTAGACTCGTATAACGGCCTATTTTCTTTTTTTTCTCGCCCCCTTATTCGTTCATTCATGCCTTCGCGAGGGATATTATATTGTTCTCGATATTTTTCGTTATACAAATATATCTCGCTAACTTTCCGCGCGCTTTCGATCTCCGATAATAACTTTCCACCTCAATAGAGTTCGAGTCGTGGCACAAAACTCTACTAATAATCACCTCAATTCTCCGAAAGCCTCTCATTAAAAAGTCGCCTTTCTTATCTAACATTTTCTCTAAACAACTATTTTCAGGTGGAGTTCCAGGCTGAAGGCGTGCGCATGGAGCTGATCGAGGCGGCTCGCAGCGGCGCCGCGGGCGCTGCCGCCTGGGGCAAGATCGAGTTCCACTGCCGCGAGCCACGAACCTCCGACCCCGTCACCTTCACCACCCGCGACTCCCACCTCGTAAGTATATCTCAGTCTCTCTCTCTCACTTCTCTCTCTATCTCTCTCTAGTCCCTCAGGCGCACCACCTTACTCCAAAACTTGACCAGAGAACCCAGCCACCCTCCCGAAGCTCCGAACTACTACCACCACTACTCACAACTCACACAGCTCTTTAACTCTCTGATCCTTTACACACGTGTATAGAGCACTGGTATACGCCGCAGCAGCGGCTATACTTATACTCCCTCTCGACCCTTTCCCAACCCCAGTGCGCTCGTACTCCCCTGTCTCTCTCTTTCTCTCTCTAGCACATACTAGATACTAGTAGAACTACTACAGCCTCCTGTTGGTCTGGCGAACGCTTATCTGAACGATTCCACAGCTCTGGTATATACGTGTGTGTATACCTATACACAGGCACTACAGTGCCGCCTATATTTCGCGACTTTTTCGAGGCTCTCAGCTGCAGCCGCTACGGTTCGTGTGTAACACCCTCGCTCCCTCTCCCCCTCGTATACGTTCTTGCTTTATCGAGCGTTAAGTGCTAGCGCCGCCGTCGCCGCGCCGACTCTCATAATCGTTTGCTACAATCGCCCCGCTCGCTCGCTCGCAGTAGCACTAGCATCAGCAGCAGCGGCAGCGATAACGAGCAGCCCGTGTCGTCGTCGTGTTTTCACACTGCCGAAATAGTTTCGTCCAAGATTCTCACCCCCTCCTGACTGCCGGCAAATTGGCGCGAAGTTGCCGGGAGGAAACTATAGGGTGGCAAACAAGGGGTGGGGAAGGCGAGGGGCGCGTTAATTGAGGCATCGATTTGCATTAGCGCTCGTCATTTAGTCGCCCGGCCGCTTGTTTTGTAAATTCGAGCCGGCAGCGCAGCCATTATATCGCGCGTGCGACGCTCCCGTTTTCTCGAGACGTCGTCGGGTGTATATATGTATAGATAGCTTGCACCACAGCAGCGGGAGTTCCTCTATATAGGCACGGGGAGCTTCGGCTTCTCGCCCGCGGGAAAGTTTGCGCGAACGCGCCAATTGGCCAAGTTTCCCCGAGACTTTTGCTCCCTCCTCCTTCTCCTACCCTATACCTCGTAGAGTTTCGCGATTCAAAGCCGAAGAGAGGAGCGCGCGACATCGATTCTCGCGCCGTGATTCCGATTAATATTCTCGCTCGCTAGCTCCTTTCGCCGGGGCTGTCTCTCTCCTTGCACCCCGCGAACTCCGGCCATTTTGCCGTTGGATTTGCAAATATCGCCAGCTGCGTGTGTATGTATGTACATGTAGAAGTCGGCCCGCGAAATTCATTCGAGCCTCTTACGTATCTTCACGCGCTCGCTCCTTATACATACTCGAGTAGGTGTGGCGGTGCGGCCACCGCATTAGAGCGAGTAGCGGTTTATTCACTTTCGAATCAACGCTCTCGAGTTTCTTTTACGAGGTACCGTGTAACCCTCATATAGACTCTACCTTTCAGGGATCACACACACACACACGCGTGTGCACTCCGGTTTATAGATATTTTACGAGCTCGGAGGAGGACGGCGACGCGGGGGCCGGTCTACTACTTTACGCCCAAGAATTTCCATTTCGAAATTGCTCAGGCGCGGGAGCTCTCGTGCAATCTATCCCTTGGTGTACGCGCCGCCGCCACCGACGACGACGTACCCCCCGCGTGTATGTGCACCAGCGGCGGAACGATGAACTCGCGCAGATTGATCCCTGCACTCGCTAGACGACGACGACGCCACTCAGACACGCACTAGCACTCCCGGCGAACCCTATAACGAAACTTCAAGCGCCCGCCGCACGCGCGCGTTTCCCTTTTTTTCACGGCTATGCACTTTCCCTCGCTGCGTATGTAACGCTCTTTTCGCTCAAAGACGCGAGCCCGTGCGGCTAGTCGTAGAAATAGGTCGGAAAGCGGCCGCCGACGCCGCGGGTGCAGCGCTTTTTACATCATCGGGAGGAAGTTCCGTGGCTAACGTGTATATGTACAGCGTTTTGGGGCTGGCTCTCGAGTGCCGTCGCGGTTGCTAGCCGCAGACGGGAGCGGCTTTTAGCGGCTAGCCGCGCGTATGTACTTCTTCTCCCTATCCCCTTGTGCGCATGTATACACGTGTACGCGACGCGTGTCTCATTATTTTCATCAAACTCGGATGCGGTTTAATAACGGGGGGAGTGCTGTGTATATGCATGTACTATGCGGGTTGGGATTACGTGCGCGAGTTTTTCGCGATCGGATGTGATGATTGCAACGCGAGGGAGAGAGATAATCGTAAATTCGTATACATCCGTATGTGCATATATACGACTGCGGTACGTCAGGCGATTAATCACGCGTTAAATATAAATTAGCCAGGCGGCCGGTCGATTGTTTAACGCTTTCGAGTGAAAAAACGCATAAGTCACGGGGGTCATTTTTCATCGAGTATATATGGCGATGGTGAGAGGGAGCCAGCCGAAAGCTTAAAAAACACCAACACGAGGGATAAATTCATAAGCAGGGCCGTAAAGTATATACCACGCGCAGTAGTCCGCGAAATCAGTCGGCGTGTACATGCGCGCACGCCCGATTCATAATAATTAAAAGCCATTAATTCATATTTACGAGCGAGTAGAAATATTTTCGCTCGAGCGCGCTTGCCCCCCGCGCTTTTCGACGGTTCTCTACCTCCCCCACTCTCTCTGGTTTACAAGATTAGCGATGCGCGAGAAATGTTAATCGATATTTATGGTGCGCTCAGTCAGCCTGCCACCCGCACGCAACCGGCCTCTCCCGCATATCCGTTATCTTTAAAACGCCGCTGATGCTATCCACGCGATAAATGCGCGTAACCGCACGGAAGTCAAAAAGCTCGACGCGCGTGCAATCAGCCGTTTCTCGCCGGGCGGACCTTTGCGGTGTAACGTATAGAATATACGAAACCAGAGCAGCAGTAGCAGCAGCAGAAGCGTAGAGTTTCGCGGCTTAATAAGCAAAACAACGGAATTCGATAATCCAATTAGGCCGAGGGGGTGGCTGGGTGTTGAGCTTTTTCCCTCGCGCTCCGGATTTATCGTATACAGGGGAAGCCAAGGAGCAGGCCGAGATTAACGTAATTCGCCGTGCACTCGGCGCGATAGTAAACATTTGCCCCCTTTCAGCTCACGCGCTCTCTCACTATACCCACTCGAGAGCGAGGAGAGAATGCGCGTGTATGTGTGCTTGTGCTCGCGCAAGCGCTAAACGCTCCCCAGCCAAGGGCAACATTGTGCATCCGCGCATCTCGAGATCCCCCGACGAGCGCGTGCTTCATTACCCGTTGCGCTCCGATAAGGCGGATGGATGCATCGCGTGCGTCTATATATATGTACGTGTGGGTGTAAAAGGAGATGGGAATGTCGGAGAGAGATTTTTGAGGGCCGCGGAGATAAAGGAAGGGCTTGGCTGGTTAATTAAACGAACAAAAGAAGGAATCCGAGAAGCGCCTTAATTAAGAGCCCTCCCCCCGCTGCTAGGCGAGCGCTCAACTTTTACCGAGGAATCCCCGCGAGTAGGACGCCGGTGCAAAAGGGAGGAAAACGGAGAGAGGAAAAAGCCGGAAAGAGAGAACTGCGTTTAAAGGAGAGAACCATTCGATTTCTCAAGTGACGCTTAAAATTCCATTTGTAAGAGGCGAGAGATGGGGGACGACGACGACTGGCTGCGCTGCGGTGTAAAAAGCTCTGTATTGCCCCGCGCGCGGAGAGTCGCACGAGGGAGAGAGTGAGATATCGACCCGCGTCGCGTTCGACCGCGCCGAGCGGCCGTTAGCGTCGGCCCGTTGCCGCTTCACAGTTGTCCGCGCATCCCGCGAGAGCGCTAAACAAGCCCTCATATAAGCACTTTATCTCTCTCTCTCCGGCAGTTCCCCGGCAAGTCGTCCGTTGCATCCCCATCGCGCGGCGTGCGTCTTAATTAATTTTAACTCGAATATAAAGAAAAAGGGGGAGAGGCACGTTGACCCAATTCTTCCGCGTGCGAGCTTTGGTTTATTTTAATGGCACAGCATTCCGCGACGAAAAAAAAGCAGCGACGAACGCGCGCGTCGTCTGAATAACGAAAGAAAAAAACTGCGGCACGAGGGCATTTTTGTACAACAGGGGAATCCCATTATGAGTGAAGTTTCGCAATAAGGTCTATAAGAGAGCGGGCGGCCGGCCGCTCGTATCTATTAGGCGAAAGTTTCGCACGCGCGCGCGCGAGCGCTAACGAGCCGCAGCTTGTAAGTGGGTATAATGCGAAAGTTTAGTGGCGGTGCCCGGGCGATTCGAAAAGAATGTTACGAGAGCGGCTGCAGCGCTTATGTACAAAGGTTATAATCGTATAAGTAAATGGATATGTATTATGTACATGTATAAGGTGTATGGGGGTAGAGGAATCGTTCAGATGAGTGGCCGTTGAAGACGGGAGGCGAGTCGCGCGCACCAACGACCAATGGATCCCTAGAACAAATGCATAAAGATAAAGAACATTGATAATACTATATATGTAATAATGAAAAAGAAAAGAAAAACAGAATGTATCCCTAGGAGATAGACGCATACCCACACGAGCTACTAACCAATAAAAATATAAGCAATGACATTTCATGGATATTATATATGTATCGACGCACCATAATAACATAGCCCATAATAAAAAGCACCAGCCAAAAAAAAAGAACAAATTATTTTTTTAAAAGACGCTAAGCATCGACAGAGAAAAACAAAAGGAAAAAAAAGAAAAAAATATTCATTATCCAAATGTTGTTATATCTCTGTGTGTGCTCGTGTACTATGATGATGATGATGATGATGGTGATGATGATGATGATGATGATGATGATGATGATGATGACTCTATCTCTGTCACACACGTGTCTCCTCTATCGTCTTTGCTGTCGCTCGACAGGCGGTCTCGGCGACAGTGAACGCCAGGCGGCTCCACGGCACCGTCGTCACCTTTACCAGCCCAGAGTCCCACCTGGTAAGCTCTGACAAACCGCAGCTTTTTCGAAAGTAATCACGGAAAAGCGAGAGCCTTTCCAGATGATTATTATACAAATAATAATGGAGGATAGCTCCATTGGCTCGCTGACTGGCCGGCCGTATCTCACTGACAAGCACCTGTGATTGGCTACAACTCACGCGAACTTAGCTTTTAGCGAGGAGCGATATGCACCGACCCCTTCTCTCTCTTTCTTTTTCTACGTTGCCTACTATACCACTGCCTCTCTCTCTCTCTCTCACTTTCTCACTCTCTGCCCAACCCATGAGCCGATATACATCTCACTCTACCCGCCGGCTATTCACCTTCTTACTTCTCGCTCTCTCTCTCTCCTTTCCCCTCTCTTTCTGTGTATCCTGCTCCTACCACCGCCACCACCACTGTTGTACTCCTCTATAGCTTCTAGCTTGAGAACGTGAATAGCCGGCGCACGGCGCTCCTCCACCTTACCCCTCTATCTCTCTCTTCGCCCTGTCTCACTCACTGTACATACACACGCGTATCACCTTATGTATTAGACACACTATAATCACTGTAATCACTATACTAGCACATGCACGCGCTCTCTCACTCTCTTTCTCTCACCTTTCTTATATACTTTACTATCTATCTCACTCACTCACTCTCTTTTTTTCTCTCACTCTCTCTCTCTCTCAATCTTTGCCAGCCTTGTTCAATTTCACGATCGTCGGGGCCACAAGTGCGCTGCTGCAAAATGAGTAAAACTTGGCCCACCGCACTGCGCAGGCGTATCGCGGATACCGAAGCCCAAGAAACTCTCGTAAAACTCTCTCTCTTTCTCTCTCTTCTACGATTTCTTCGCTTGAAGTTCCGCTAAATAAAACGCGAGTCTCGGCTAATATTGGATACAACGACAACGACGAAAAAAAAGTACACGAGAAATTGAAGAAAGTCAAAGCGTCAGTGCTTGCGTTCGGTGGAAACGCGCGGGGAAAAATTTACGTACATTTGGACGCCCATTTTGTGCACTATATTCGTTATGCTTTTTCGATCGTTCGCGTGGAATCAATGTATTACGCCTCGTCGTTTTCCGAAATTTAATGCGAAATTCACGGCGCGCATATTGCTCTGTGTACTGCCACGCGCGTGGGGGAAATGAATTTTCCGCAGAGGAGAGAATCATTTTATCGCGGGTAAATATTTTTACAGACCATCACTCTTCTCTCTCTCTCTCATGTATTCATCCATCTTTCGCTCTCTTTCTCTCTCACTCAGTCACTCTCTACCAATGAACGAACGTTCTCGCCGTGCTGCGGCGATAACGGTCAATTTGTATATGACTAGAACAAGCACCAATTTGCATGTAGAAAATATCGTCCATATATGTATGAATGTATATGACATATATGTATAATATACATATATGAAAAGAGCGCACAAAGTAACTGCATGAACAAAGTGACAAAAAAGGAAAGAACGTTGAATTTTTTTTTTTAATTTTCAGGAGTGATTCTCTCTTTTTCTCTCTCTCTCTATCTCTATAATTTTGATTGATATCGAACATCTGAATACATTGTTATCTTTTCTCTCTGTATACATTTTAGGACTCGTATGTATTACAAACGTTTGGTTCTCAGTATCTCTCAGTCACAGTATGTTTATATATTACATCATAATCTCGAAAAAGAAATAAATAAAAAAACAACTCGACATATCGTTCTCAACGCAACGCAGACAGCACGACCAATCTACACCCACACGCGCAGACACACTGATCGCCATCACATCACTTATATATTTATATATTCTACCTTCTATCTGTCTGTCTCTACCATCACCTTCTATATAAACATAAACGCAAGTTGTATGTATACGAATATACCACCACATTGACTCGACGAATCATCTGACATATCACCTCTCGCGAAAAAGGACGCCCGCAAAATTCTCCAGCATCGACGATAACCAAGTGATGTGCTGTAATATATGTATATATATATAGGAACCTTAACTGTGCGGGGCTCTGGGTGAACGAAATTACTATTATTAGTAAATATGTATATACAGAAGAGCTCATACAAGGATGGAGGGAAGAATTTCGGCGACACTCTTCGTTTTTCATCCACTCTGCCTTCTACCCCCCGCGCGTATATGTAGTATATACTGCGCGCATCCTCTGCTTTACAGCGGCTTAGCCGCCTGTACGCGCGTGGTCTACACTCGCGACATTACATTATTTCACACTTCTCTAGCCTTTCGAGGACGGGAGGACGCCGAGGTACTTCAGGTTAGAGCGAAAGCCTGTTATAACCCGAGAGAGGTTGACGCGCGCGCGCGTCTTCCACGATGCAGCAGCAGCATGCGCGCGAACCCAGGAGAGCTTTACCTCAATGTCTATCCAGTAGATTTCTGTCTACGTGCTTTCAACTAGATCTGAACCTCTCTCTCTCTCTGTCTCTCTCTCTGTCTTTCCATGTCTCTCTGTCTCTCTGTCTCACTTCCGGCACCAAGTTTTCGTCCACTGTGAATGAACTTTATTATGTGGATGTGTAAATATGAATATATTATATACCCTGCATTTTTGCCACCACGGATGATGATGATTATAATGAGGATGATGCATTTGTTAGATTCACGGATTGTTTAACGATGCAAAGATTATCACACCCTAGCCAACACACACACACCTCTCTGCCTCTGGAATTTTTTTTCTGTCTTTGTGCTTACATAGAAGCGCAATCACGGTTCACGAGCCTTCTTATATTATTCACATTTTTTTAGAGATTTTTGCCTTTTTTTTACTATTTTTAGAGAATTTTTTGATGTAAATAGATATATAATGCTTAAGAATATAATAATGAACTTTTTTCACACCATTCATTTGGTAGATGATGGATTTTTTACTATTTTTTCGGGAAGTCGAACGACTGACTATTTTTGACAGATCTCTCTCTCTCGGAAAAAGGCATCTTTTGATATTTCATGGAAAATATAATCAGGGGCTTGTTATTTTAGATCAGCTGTGTTACATTTTAATTGCCGAAGTCAAAAAGAAACTTGAGTAAATTAAGTGAGGAATAAATTTTTCACTGTCGAACGGGGGCTAATGCCTTCGCTAAATTATGTACGACCCAATTCTAGACTTAACTTCGCATAAAGCGGTAAAGACTGCGCCGGGATGCATAATATACCAGCACTAAAAGTGATACTTAATCTGTATCCGATACTCTCCCATAAAGGCGCTTAAATATTGCAGAAATGGATTCGTACATTTTCCTCGAATCTGTATAGCAACTTGATGTCAATCGCCGTTATATACAACGTTATAATATATTCTCCGCCGAAAAATAAATCTTCCATTGGTCACTAAATATACCGCTGTTTACTTATACCTCCAAATGCACCTCGTCGAGCTAACCTGCGACGAAGCTCATTTGCAATGCATATGCCCTTGGCATGCGGAACATCGTTCGGTCCCGGCCAGCCCGAAGAAAAACCATAGCGACGCAGAGAGTACGAGATGCAGCTCAGTTTGTGGAGAACCGAAGTTTGAATGGAGATTAATTCGCGGGCTGGCGAACGGGGGGAGAAGGCCGACAGTAAAGGATCCGCCGGGGGAGCAAGGGCCACTACCGCCAGCATCAGTATGGATTCCCCGGGGGAACGATGCCACCCTGACTGCAGGGGCTAATGCACTCTGCATCGATACAACAACGAGCTTATCATTTTCTTCTTCCTCGTTCTCCACCTCGTCCCGGACTTTTTTCCGCTCGGAGGAATTTCCGAGCGGCTCCTCGGCTGGATGGCTATCGACTCTCTCTGAATATCCGGCGTAAACCGACGGCGTCGTCGGCTCGGGGGCAAGTTTGTAACGACGTTAAACCGCGCGCCCGCGGAAGCTCTACCTCTTCCCCTCTCTCGGCAACTTTTCCTCTTACACAAGTTGCGCACCTCCACGGCGCGATAGCTTCAGGCGTCGCGCTGGCTTGTTGCCGTCGACGACGACGACGCCTCTATATGTTGATGTTCTCCTCGATCGGTTAGGGCTACACGAGAGCGAGACCATACAATATTTTTGTAATTATTGTCTCGCTCTTGCAAATTCTTAAAAATTTCACTCTTGTCTGGGTCTTTTCAGTCGATATGAAAAGTATTATTGCCTTGTCTTGAAATTCTTGATCATATTGGAGTTATGCAGACATGCGACAAAAAGCAAGTCGATTTGTTTAAAAAATTAGAGCCGGCGCACCCATTTCTTGTAGCCTCACGTACCTAAGTAAGCCGGCTCGAGAGGATATAGGTGCGCATGGTCTACCACACCACCAATCTTTATCACTCAAACATCTCGTTAGTAGATGGTCGTCAGCAACTCCCGAAGTTTATTGAATAATGATTATTTGGATAAATTATTACGATTAGAAAATGCTAAGTTATTTTCAAGACAAGACAAGATTCTTTACATTCTTGACACCACTTTATCTTTATATTGTATCGAAAACTGTATATAAATATTATATCGATTATTGTCTTGAATATTGAAGCAAGACAATACAAGATCAAGATTAATCTCGCTATGTCTAGCTCTAACCACCATATTTGCTTCATTATTCGGCGCCTCCACGTCATTATTCAGAGTAGACTCATTACCATTGCGTTGAAGATGCTGTCGTATTCGAAGAACTGAATCACCATAGTAATACATGATTTGTTTTAGTTAACATAGATTGAATATTGAGGCAAGAAAATAAAATATCAAGATTAATCTTGCTATATCGTGTAGCCCTACGATTCATCTTCTCTGTAGCCGGGGCTGTTTGTATATTACGGAGATATGCAATTCTACCGAAATAGATACAAAAATGATGTCCATAATAATAAAAAAAATATTTTTGCGGGAACACCTACCACGTCTGATTTTATTTTAGCAAGGTGGCTTCACCGCGAGAATTTGTTACAATAATACAATTTGTTTACAATCGTTTGTTCGCATGATATAATGGAGAAAACGATATCACATAATAATACGGTTCATAAAGTAAGAAAAAAATGCTAAGGATGCTAAGCTGAGTGAGTCGTGGACTAGTTATTCTACGCTAAGTCAAATGTCAGAGTATAGAATGAATGAATAAAAGAATTATTAATTTGGAAAAGATGTCATTTTTATATTATCATAGGGCCTATGACGTACTGCGCCAGCTCCCGGCTATCACCCCCGTAATGTAAATTATCAATTAATTATTATAAATTAATAATTTTTTTATTTATTCATTCTATACTCAGAAATTTGACTTAGCGAAAAATAACTCTCACTTATAGAATCCAGATATTAGCTGCGGGGTTTGTAGAGCATCTGATGAGGACCTTCCGTCCCGCATAGTTACCTTTGGTTATCTTAAATAATAAGAAAAAGTAACATGTATAACAATCCATTCATGAAATGAAACAAAAGTATCTTGTTTTTTCACTTTTTATGATGTTCGGGCTTTTGTGATCCATATTAATTTTCCCTTTGAAAGTTTTTCAAAAATATTTCTTTGTCAAAGAATCAATATTTTATTTTATGAATGCACAGTTTTTATTACAGTGATTGAGTTTAATGTCACAGTCAAAGAGATTTTGAGCGTTTCGAAAAAACCTTCAAAACATCGAAAAATCTCATCGAATATTTGATTGGTCGGCAAAAAAATTTGGCAACTAATAAACCGTTTTCTCGTGTTCTAGAGCACCTAAAGAACCAAATAGATGTAATAAGGTAAATATGTGTCCCAAAAAAAAAAAAATTCTTTTATTTTTTTGGACAACATTTTTGTGTCTATTTCTATAGAATTGCACATCTATATGCTTTATACTGCGCGAGAGGAGGAAAGAAAGAAATAAAGAAAGAGGTTGTTGGGGTTCGCCATTAGGCCGGGGATCTCGAAAGGCTTATTATACAGCAGCGAAGAAGAAGTAGAAGAAGGAAAAGAAGAAGAGACAGCGGTATATAAGAGAGGGTAAGGAAAAACCCGCCGCCGCGAAGAGCGGACAAAAAGAAAGAGCAGCAGCAGTAGCGCGGAGACACTACTTTTGGATCTCGTTACAAAAAGGGAAACTCACGTGCGTTCGGCCGCGGCAAGGGAAGAAAAGCCTTTTTCCTCCGACTCCCCTCCTGCCTGTGCCAGGAGCGGCAGCTGCTGCTGACCCAAGACGACGACTCCCTCTTCCTCTCTCCTTTTCCGTATAAAGCCACTGAATAAGGAGCGGGGAAGAGGAAGAAGCTTCAAACGGTCTTCGTCCACTTCTGTGTGTGTGTGTCGCAAAGTTGGTCCTTAGGAGCTTCCTCTCTCGGCTCTCTAACCTCCTCCGTCAAACGTCATTCTTATCGGGGCGCGGGCGAATTCTCTCGGGCTGCATTTTACCTTCGGGTGCGCGCGCGAGGGGGCGAGGTCAGTATCCGCGGGCCGGGGAGAGGACGCAGTCACGCGGATTAGCCGACTATTTATTCCGGCGGGGTAATTTAACTTTTCTAATTGATCCTCGGCGCGCGCGCGCGAGAGAGCGGGCTTCTCTTATCGGGGATCGAATTAATCGCGGACCAAAGGTATGTATATATATATACAGTGTGGCGCGCCACGAAAATCAATGAACGCATAGAGCGGGAGGGAGAAGTATTAACGAAGGTTGGTGCGAAAACCGAGGACGCGGGGGAGCGTGAAATAAATGACGAGGATTATATTGTGAGGTCGCGGGACCCGGCGGCCGGGAGAACGCAGCGTGAATTTTCGCCGCCTCTATTGAGCTATTTAGACGGGGAAAACCAACTTTCCGACGGTTTTCTGATTCTCCGAGCGCGGGGGTGTATAGCTCCGAGTCTGTCTGCGCACCCGCCCGTGTATATGTATATATACTTTCGCATTGTCTGACTGCCGTGCCGTGAACTTTCTTCTTCCTCTTCTTCTCCAGCAAAATCGACGTATATATATCGTCGTCGTCGTCGGGAGCTATGCAAATTCGGCCGCCTCGAGAGGCCAAAGTTCGCTCGGCAAGTATAACGTTTTATTCGTCGTTGCCTTCGCCGCGCGGAATTGTTAAATTATTGAAGACGAGGAATCGCGGCCGATCTTTATTTCAAGACTTTCCTCTCTTTTTAATAAAGCTATAGTGCAGGATTCCATCGATGATTCGCGCTCTCGTGAATTTCGCGAAGCGCTGAAAGTGAGCAGCAGCGGAGCACCTGCCGCGCAATCAGGCCAATTAAAAGTGATCGCTCGCTGTGCCGCGCTAAAAGCTTCCCCGCGAAATTGTAACCAAACCATCGATTCCTCTCGCTACTCTGGCGTATAGAGAGGGACGGAGGATAAGTGCAGCAGCAGCAGCCAAATGTGCATTCCACTATATATAGAGAAGCGGAATCGGTCGAGCGGAAAATTTTTGCATCATCGGCATAAAAAGCTATGCTGTACGCTGCCGCATCGGAGGGAGGGGAGAAAATGGAAACGTTCGTTGTGCACGTGTACATATATATAATAGTTGGAAGAGAGCGAGGACGCGCAATCAGAGCTATTAAATTTTCAGCTGCAGTAATATTCGCGGGGCGCATATATATCTGTGTATATGTGCACGTGTAAAAGGGCTAAACGAAAAAGCGATGGGAGTTTTGCGGAAATGGAGTCGTCCGCAAACGAGCTTTCGCTCTATATATCTCCTCTCTCGGTCTCTCACAATTGAATATACGCTCGTGGCCGGGCGCGGCAAGGAATTGGCGCACGCGTCCGCACGTATATACAGTTAGGTGAGTTAAGCACGACGACGACGAAGGCGAGGACGAGGTGCTGCTCGCGCGTCGCTCAAGTCATTTGGAATACTAATCCGCTGGGGGATTAGCTAATTCGCGGCGCGCGCACTACTCTCTCTCTCGTAATTTCGCGCCCGCGCGCGCGTTATTCCGTCAACGCTCCGCGCGCGTGTCTTTGCTACAGTGCTATCTATATATATCCTTTTAGCAGGGTTTGTGATGCGTCAAGACGACACTGGATTGTGCTGGGTGTCGCTATGTATAAATGATGTATACAAAAGTCACATAGCATCGCACCGAACGATTAGAGCATAAATATTAGAGCATCGCACCTAAAAATGTACCACTCGACTGTCTGTCTGTATTATGTATCTGTCTCTGTGTGAGTGTGTAGGTGCACCTCTCAATGTGCGGGTATATATATATCTCACGATACATATGGATAACGCACGATGGATCTGGGGAATGGGGAGGTGGAAGAATCTTTTGCATCGGCACATATATGTAAGAGAGCCGAGGGCGATTTTCCAGCTCTCTCCACTTTTCTTCTCCAGCGGAGGATTTTGATCTATAAAGAGTGCGGAGGTAGCTCGCTCTTTTCAGCTCTGGGGGATATATGGGGGGATGGGGGGCGGACGTTGCCCAGAGATCTCGAGTATAAGAGCCAGCGCGCATTTCTTTGTTTCAGGTCCTGCCGCCCTGGAAGGCCGCCAAGTCCGGCAACATATCCTTTAAAATTCGCACGAACGAGCCCAACGGCTTGGTCATGTACTGCAGGAGCGGGGCCCTCAGTCGGGTATGTAGATCATCGTCGCGCCCCACCACTTCGAACTTTTTCTTATTACATCTATATACGTATACAGGAAAACTACTGCTATATACTACTTTTTCTCCCTTGCCCGCGAATGAAATGCAAAAAACGTCGACGAAAATGTCCAGAGAGAAGTTTTTCGCATTTCGTGTATATGTATATCGTGTGTGTGTGTATAAATACACGCGCAAGCGCTAACGCGATTATCTCGCGTCCATGGGTGAACGGGTTGGCAAGCGAGCGAGTGAATGAACTCGATTTTTATCGGGACGCGCGAGAGGCAGTCGCGCAGGATTTTTAAAATAACGCGCGCAGAGGGGCTAGAGATTCTTTGGAAAAACTATATAAAAAAAATATCTCGTTTGCAAATTATTATCGTCGTAGCGGTATTATGTGTTGTTGTTTTTCGTTCAAAGAATATGTGCGGGCCGTTTATATATTCACGTATATTTTCAGCTAGAGATTATAATAACAAATTCTAAAACTCGGGGAAATTATACGCGCGCGTGCGCACTGCGGTGTATATCTCTTATGACCTATTTAAAGTCACGTAGGCGGGCGGGTGGGGGGTTTTTAATTCGAAGCACTAAAATAACATTATGAATGAGCGAGATGCAATTAAATATGCAATAGCCACGGAACGTTATTTCACGTGCCATCGGCCGTAAAGCCCGTTTCACCTGCGGACACCTGATATTTATTCGGCCGTTTGTTCTCGCTAGCCTCTCTATATAAACGATCGAATGACCTTATATCCTGCGCGTGGAAAAGCGTTGCTTTACCGAGAGGTTGGAAAAAATAGTCCTGCAACGTGAGATATAATCGAGAATTTTCAATTCTCTTTTGAACTGTCTCTCGCTGTTAAATATTTCCGAAATTTCGCCACGCAACCTACACCATTTATTTTACCTACACGAGACTATGTCGTGTTTGACTGTGAACTTTGTGAACTTTCCCCAAAAACGATCGATTTAACCGCGAGACACCCATAAAAATAAAAAACAAGTGCACGAGCAATCTGCCCACCGTCCACAGACGGACCTGTTCGCCTTCGAGATCCTCGGCGGCTACCTCTACCTACATCTGGACCTCGGCGAGGGGCCGTTAAAGGCGCGCGTCTCCGAGGAGCGCGTCGACGACGGGACGTGGCACGAGGTCTCGCTGCGCCGAGTCGAGCGCGAGGGTCGAGTTGTCGTTGACGGCTCGACCTTCGAGTTCCGGCCACCGGGTAAGGACGATAACTGCAAGTATCAATGTTTTTGGTCTATTTATATATACAAAACGATCGCAACACCAGTAGTGTGGAATGACTAAATCAGCTCTCATGTCATCTCTCACGTATCATCGAACTACGGCAAGTACCTTTCTTTCGTTTTCCGTTCATTATCTCGTCTCTCTCGGAGCTTTACACGTCGATGCTGCGTGTACTTGTGGAGAGCAGAGATGTCGACGAAACGGGGTGCAGCCGCATATATAAAACATACCTTCTATCACGATCGTTTTATTATTAATTTTCTCTCTTGTGTTTTCTTTGTTTTCATTTTAATTGTTGTACATTCTGTTTGTGTTTTTGTTTTTGGTTAACGAGTGTTTCTTTGTGTAAATATTATATATGTGTTTGCGACGAAAAAAAATAAAAAATAAAAAACAAAGAGAAGCATGCGAATCGACTCTCGACACTCTCGATGTTTTACGATGGAATTTAAAAGCGAGCTGGTGTTGTACGAAATCGAGATGTATCTATATGGCGCATAGAAAAATTCATTAATTAAAGCGATTGAGAGAAAGTCGATCGACTCGGCGGACAAATGCAAATCCGCTCGTTAACGATGACTTATGTATATCTCGATAATGAGCGAGCGAGATTTTTGCTGAAAAAAGCACGTCCGCCGGCCGATAGCGACCTATATAGAGAAATCGGACGAATTACACTAAAAGTCTAAATTAAACGGAATCTATAATATATATGTAGTATAATATTGGAATTCGCGAGTCTCGTCGAACTTTTGTTTTTTGTTTTTAACAACAACGTATAGACGTATACGTACGAAACAATAATATTTTTGCAATATATACCTCTCCTTTGAATATCGCTGAAAAGAGCATATCGAACTCGTCCGAAAAGAGAGAGGATTGTGTATATGCACACAGGCGGACGGTCGGTCGGGCGCGTTCAGTTGACTTTTTTGTATTGTTTAAATAGCGAATTCAGTTCTGCACTTTGCATTTGCCATTCATCTTCCAAAGTGCGCATTCAATACGGTACCAAAATCGCTCCCCCGCCGTCTACGCACACCCATCCACACACATGTGTTTGCGTAGACTCGCGGGCAACCTGTGCACCCGAATCCGAACCATTTTATTATCATGGAAGTAGTGGAAAACCCGTTGTTTTTGCACAAACACAGAAACGCAGACAGCCAAACTAACGCTCACGGTCGGCGATGTAAATCTTAGCGTACGCGAGCGCTCTCACGGCGGGTGCGGGGAGACAGTTCGAGGACGGAAACCGACACACCTCGCCCCCGCCAGCGAGCGCACTATTTCATAGAGCTGGAAGATTCGCATCACCGACTCGACAACGAGATTAGCACACATAGCTACACACAGAGCGCTTGACTTTGCGCTTTTCGCGCGCCGTTGTCCGCTTTGAGCCGGTGATAAAGCAGCGGGTGCTCTCGAGTAAATTCTCAACCCCCGCGCGCGTCCGCTAGCGAGCGTAGAATATTCGGAAGCGGCCAACACAGTCCGAGCGGAAAGAGAGCTGCGCGCGCGAGGAGAGAGGGAGGAAGAGAGGAGCCGCCACGACCACCGCGGCACTCATAATTCACAGTTACACGCTCGAGAAACGCTTATGCGGGGCGCCGAAGCGTTTTACTCGGGCCCCGGCCGCGCTATTTACCACTGCTGCACTGTGTCTCTCTCGGCCCGCGCTCTATAAATACGTCCATTTTGCCGGTTGACCCGTGCTCTGGTACCTCTCTCGCTCTTGTTCGCAGAGTGTACAACAATGTTTTGTCGGCTTCCTGAGGTGGTCCGTCGCGTCGATGCCGCGCGATGTAACTCGCCTATATACAAATGTAGAGAGAGTGAGATGGAAGCGAGAAATTCTACGAAAAACGCGCTATGCGGTTCCTATAGAAAGAACCTCTCGCTAACTCGAAACAATACCAGACTTATAAGCCCTGCATGTGGAAGCAGGGGAAATATCCTATAGCCGTCGCCGCGCGTGTTCGTTCTGGCGGTGTCGGCCACCTCTCTCTCTCTAGCAAATAGTCATCCCGCGCTTCATTATACTCTCTCTCTCTCTCTCAGCGATTCTCGCGGAGTCGCATTTGCATTTCGATTCGGACTCCGGGCGTGCGCGCGCGCGTTGGTGGTTCTGTTTGCCTCCGCTCGGCAAACGAAAAGCAGTTAAACCAATCAAACGGAAAAATCAAGGAAAATCCAGCTGCTGTTGCCTGTGGCTGGCTGGCTGGTTGGCTTTTAGAAGTTCAGCACCGCCGCGTAGAAAAATCAATCTATTGGTTATTTGACTATATACTTGGCCGCGAAGGTGCTTGCGGTGCCGGAGGGTTTCAAAAACACGTTTAACTACTCAACGCGCGCGATATTCCGGCGAGTTAGAAATGAGCCAATATTGGTGAAACGCCGATTGAATTTCTCTCGAGGTGCCGCTCTCTGCGCTTATACCTACCTGTACTTATTACACGCGCCCCCGAGATTCGTTGCGCGGAATTAAGTGTGCATTATAAGTGTGTAAACAAGAAATAAAAGAACCGATTGCACGCGTTATGTATGTACATATATATACACACGAGCGAGTTTTGTTCTCTTCTTCGGCGAGCCAACGACTGATTGTTTGCGCGTTTTGGATTTGGGCACAGGTGACGCAACCCAGCTGGACCTGGACGGGTTGCTGTACATCGGCGGTGTTGGAGCGCCATTCGCCCCGCTTACCGTCCCACCGGTACTCTGGACGGGCAGTTTGCGGCAGGGTTACGTCGGCTGCATGAGGGATCTCGTCATCGATGGCCAGCCCGTGGATATCGCGGGATATGCGCAGCAACAGGATTCCGGTAAGTGAGATTAATGGGATCGTTTAATCGTTGTTGGGAGGAGCTTGGCTTGCAACGTTCGGGAAATGAGAGCGAAATGAATAATTAAGAAATTCGGGAGAGAAGAGGTGTTTGTGTATGTCGAATATACAGTGTCGGTCAGGTAGGAAGTATCAAGGAACTTAAAAACTCTTTATGTAATCATTTTTTTTTTTTTTTTTTTCATAATAATTTTCAATGATAAACGTTATTTTGAAAGAATAAGGTAAAAGTACCAAACAAATGTGTACCAATAATGTGGCCGATATACGTTAATACAAATACATTATTTTGTTTTTCAAATCTAATCTAGCTATATGTAGATTCTAGTTACTAACAACGGGTTGCATTTTCTGTTTTATATTTTATAAAGATAAAATTAAAATTTGTGTTGACATCTTTGCTGTGGTGGCCACCTAGTAATGCTTTTAAGATTGAAATAATTTCAGGCTAAAAAGTGGTCACATGTACACAAAAAGATAGGTCCAACAACCATATATTCGAGTAACATAGTAAACAACAATTTACGTAAGTTGACAATTAAAAATTTACCACATATTTTAGATCAAGAAAGATTTTGTACTGTATTGTAAGTAAGAGGACCAAGTAAGTATTAGAGCGAAATTTTGGGATATTAGTTGTTTCCTATAGTGGCCAATCACTAGTGTATTCATACCTGTCGTACTTTAATTTAATTATGTTGATACAATCGTAAAATATCCCTTTTAAATGTTTCCTCGTATATTTAAGAACGATTTTACAATTACATAGGTACTGGTTATTTAATATTTAATAGTGATTGTATACCGGGGGGGATGAGGCTAATTTTTTGTTTTTAGAAAATATAATATCGTTCAAAGTATTTTCCACAATCGATAGTGCAAATTCCGAATGATCTGATTAAGAATCCAAAACATATTAATTAATAGTGAAAGCAAATTTAAACTATATGTGTACCTACAAAAGTCAAAATAGATTGCATTAAAGTATAAATACATATGCGTTACAAAAATATTCCGAATGATCTGAAACATTCATTTTTGTACGATTTTTAACTCATCTGTCGAAGTTACGACATTGTTAAAAAATTGCATTTTCTATATTTTAATTTTTAAATTAAATATAGTTATTAAATATAGTTAAATATAGTATAGAATATTATAGTTTTATATAATATCTAACTCTATGTTCTTACGCTGGCAACACAATTGGTACTTTTACCTCATTTTTGAACAGTTCAAAAGTATTGATAATCTCTTAAAACTTATAAAAACTATTACAAACTATAAAAAATTCAAAGTTACAAGACTTTATACAAAGTTTTAAACTATACACTGTAGTAAATTTTCCCATACTTGTAGCAAAATTTCTTACAAAACAAATTTCTTTTTTTAAGGTTTTTCCAATCTGCTATAGCTTTACGAAAAAATAAAATAATTTTTTTCATACTGTTTGTAATTTTAATTCAACATTTTTGAGAGTGGATGTATAAATCAATATATAAAATCTGTTAATTAACACAAATTATATAAACCATTATCACTTCTGTTGACATTTTCTTGTTAATGTTCAATTTAGCGTGAAAATGATCTTTATTTTACAAGCGGTAAATATTACATGTAAAAAATTTTAACAGCTTCGTTAATATGTGAGTTGCTGTCGTATTTAAAATAAAAAAAGCTAAAAGCAAATGAATGTCATATATCACTGTGCGACTTGCGGCTATAAATAATAAAACACTCGTAAATATGAAAAAGCCAAATTTACTAGACACATGTCCGTAAAACTTTATAGGGGAGTGTAAATAATTTAATCGACCGTGTTCTCGCGAAAAAATCACAACTCTTGACAGATAAAGTAGATTCCTGCAGCGAATGGTAATATCTTTTTTATCGCGAATGTCTCGTCTGAAAATCATGTCGTTTTCGCACGTAATTTGGTTTTAATATTTAAAACTATCAGTATTCCTTGAATTTTTTAAAGACGTAAATTTTAAAAATTTATACAGTTTAATTACGTCACATTATTCGCTTCGCCGCTTGTTTAATCATTTAAATCTAGCGTTTAAGCGATCCCATCGCCAAATCAATAATTATTCTCACACCTTCGTAAACAAATACAACTGAAATTTTGAAAGATATCCCCAGATAACGCAAAAAAAAATAATTATTTATCCACGCAACTGTAAAAATCGGCGAACCAGAACAATTTAATCAATACTGAGCATGAAAACAGTCGAAATATCGAATAACGAAGAAAAAAAAAATTCGCTGCGGACAGGATTCGAACCTGTGCGGGCATAGCCCATCAGATTTCGAGTCTGACTCCTTAACCACTCGGACACCGCAGCTGTGACGATAGGTAGCGCTAGCCGCCGGCGCAGCTCTCTGGCGCTGCTCTCGAACGCTCGCGCGGCTCTGGCGTATACGTATATATAGCTATATATACCGACACTAGACTTCTGTATGTACAGCTATATATATACATACACGTTGTCGTGGCGCAGGCGGGCGAGCACTTCACGCTTTATATATATCTATACATACAATAGGTTTTGATTGTACTGTGACGGGGTGTGTGTGTGTTTTCAGGCGCCGTGCGTCCGGCCTGTCACGTCCAGGGCCCGCACTGCACGTCCCAGCCGTGCATGCACTCGGGCCACTGCGTCGAGGGCTGGAACAGGTTCCATTGCGACTGCACCGGCACACCGTTCACCGGTGCCACCTGCGGCAAGGGTAAGTACGCTTTTGTTCTGTTTTTCCCCTGTATAAGTATTATAATAATAACGATGAAAGCTTTTGTTTGAATATAATGATAACGCGGGGTGCGCGAATGTTTGTGACAGACGCGTCGACGCTGTACGTGAACGGCTCGCAGCACATGACGGCCCTGATGCCGGAGGACTCGAAGACGCAGGCCGAGGAGGTGGTCATGAGGTTCAAGACGACGAAGCCCAGGGGATTGTTGCTGGCGACGAGTCTGGAGAATAGCGTCGATCGGCTGCAGATATCGCTGGAGGGCGGGAGCGCCAAGGCTCTCATACACATCGACCATCAGGAGAAGGTGTGTTCTATACCACAAAGGATTTCAGGGAATAATTAGGAAGCAATGAGGGGGATCGCTTATAAAACACTTCTCTCGAGTAGAGCGAGAGTACGAAAGCTTAGGAAGAGAGAAGGAAGGAGAGCATTAGCGGTCGCGCGGGGCTGCGGAGCTATATGCGCCGGGTAATTTGCGAGAATGTTTCAATCTTGCTACACGGAAGCCCGATAATTGAACGGAATAATTAATACGGGAATGCACTATCGCGATTAGTAGCTCTCGTGCGCGGACTGCAAGCACGTGTGCACATATATATATATATGTGTATCTGTGTGTGTGCGGTCGGTGGCTGGCTCGTGTCTCGCGAGCCGACGCTAAACCGCTCTCGCAAGCGTGCGCGCCTATACCCCCGAACGTCTCTATATATGTACCATCTCTCGCGCGGCATGTTCAATGCGCGCAAGTGGATCGTTATTTTGATTTCGTGCCGGTTATACACCTACTGCGATCCCTTGGCCTACATCCGCCGATAATTTCGGCCCACCCTAGAAGCTGGAGAAAGAAGAAGAAGAAGCAGCTGAGAGTCGAAATTGAAAAAGAAGAAGAAGAAGAGTAGTGCTGCAGTGCCGCACCGAAGCTACGTGACGCAAATCGAAAAGAGCTTTCTCCCGCCACACGTCGCGGATATTTATCAGTCTCCGCGCGCTCACCAGCAGCGAACAAAAGGCCGATTGTTTGTCCGACACACCCGCGCGCAGGGCGATAAGCGCGTTTAGGCGCAAGTTATATGAAGAGAGAGACCGCGCGCAGGCTAATGAGGACCGTGCCGCTGCGGGGCTTGAATTTATCGCCCGTCGCGGGTATTGTCCCCCGCGCCGCGCGAAAGAGTATGGCTATCGCAAGCGCGCGCGTGGCCGAGTGCATTATAGACTCGCGCGCGGCGCGATTGAGCCCCCATGAATACATCCATGAGTATGTGTGCATGTCTGTGTGTATATCGGATATCGCTGCGGTGGAGAGATAGACACGCGTATACGGTGTGGATATATAATAGAGGGACGTTATTTTCGATGATGGTACAAAATACAGTTTCGACGGCGCGTTTGTGTGCAGTGTATATCTCGTTGCGACGTCGACTTTTTATCGTATTCGAGGGGTAATAATGATCTTCGTGTGCGTGTGTATATCGACGTAGCGACTGCAATTATTATTCATCGACCGGTCTCTAAATCCCAAATTAATTGTAAAGCCTCTCTCTCTCCGACGATAATCATTGCGCGAATTAACACTCATTTCGGCGAATCGAACGAGAGCGGTGGGCAAAGTACCATTCGTTATATGCGCGCGTTCTCTCTCGTCCTGGATAATTTAATTGTGTCGCCCGGTATACACATTTTCGATTGCGCGCCGACGCACCATTCAGTATATACGATTCATTCCGCTGATTATTAGTGCGAAAAGCTAACCCACCCGCGGCTGCGTGCGGTACACTTTATAATGCTCTCCGGAAATTCCATAATCCAAACATTATGCGTGCTGTGTGTATGTGTATGTGTATAATGACGTTTCGATGATTTTCCAGGTGATCGTCGCGGGCCAGGGTCTGAACGATGACATGTGGCACACGCTGAGGTTCACCAGGCGCGCCAATTCCATCAAGTTTCAAGTCGACGATGAAGTGGCGATTAAAGGTAATAATGCAGTGTTTCTTTATTTATGATATGTATAGTTTTTTAGAAGGTTTTGTAATAGGCTGAATGATTGGCTCGGTGAGCGTTGAGCGGTGAATTAATGATTGCCGCATTACGCCATGATTTGTTTATAATACGAGAATATGCTGCTGCTGGGGGCTTATGTATAATTATTTGAGCGATACGCTGGCAAAAGTAATTATCGAACGACTTAATGGAAGCATTAATGGGAATTGATAAAATTTATAGTTCATAATTCATCTGTCAAATATGTGTAATTACTTTTCCTGTAAACAGGAGGATGGTAGAGTAGTAGTTGCCCGCTGGAATAATAAAATCGTTGCTAGTTCTGAAGTTTCCAACTCCAAACGCACGCACGAAACTTTGTTTGCATATGTACTCACACACACACACATACACACGTTTAATTTTATCGCTAGTTTTGGGTTCGAGGAAATCATTAATTTTCCGCGATAGAGTCATTTGCCGCCCTGCGGGAGAAACTTTTTGCCCCCCAAGTACACGTCTAATTAAACGCGCGCAAACTATATAATGCCGTTCTCAATCATGCGCGCATATTGGACTTTTTACACACACGCAACACGCGGAAATACATAACAATAAGCTGTTTCGCAAATTTCCAACTATCAAAACTCAATATGCAGGATCGGGGAAACTTTAGATTACAGTTCGCACCGACATCGTACAAATGATATTCATAGCCATAGTGTAGATAGAGCTATATGCATGCGAAAAGGAACAACCGATTAATCACGGCAATGGGCTTGCCTGAGCTTTCTCCATCTCTCTCTTTTCTCCAACTCCAATTTACACGCAAAAGATTGAAGTACGAAAATAAAAAGAACTCCATCATCCACCGACGACGAAGTCAAAGAGCACGCGCCGCAAGGTTGTTTATACAACATCGTCAACTTTCTGCGAATCGTGAAATTCCCCTAACGCGCGCGCTCAAGTTTAGATTGCGAACCGGCCGGCTGGCGGCAACGCGCGTCGACAAAAGCGCTTATACGCACAAGAGAGAGGGAATGAGGAGAAGAAAAAAAACTGCGAACTTTAATATCCTCGCGGGAAAGGCGCTTCCGATTGCTTTTTAATTGACAAAGAAGAGGTGGCGGAGGTGGAGGCTCTCGTGTCCGCCTTCTTCTCTCAAAGCAGCTCCGACGCGCCACGTCCATTATCTCTTTTTCTCTTTCTCTCTCTCTTACTCTCGGCGCAGGGATATAACCGGGATTACGATGCGGAGAAACGAATAGTCGTATAACCGCGCGCGCGGCTAGTGGCTTTATCTGTGGGTAAAAAGAGCGAGAGCGAGAGAGAGAGAGAAAGTGAAAGAATCGTCGCGAGGGTATATACCAAATTGGCTTAATGCACATAGAACGGGGCCTCGCGCGACCGAGATTTATCGCCGGGGATTTTCGGCCGATAAGCGCTTTCTTATTACCCCGCCCGTCGCCGGAAAATATGCTTCGATTGGTGGAGATATGCCCCCACGTATACATAACGTCGACCTCGATCTGCCATTATTTTTATACCTATATATATGTATATATATATGATTAGTGGCGACTCGATCCGTCGTATATATCCTGCAGCAGTGCGACAAAGTTTCCAGCTTACCCCGACAAAATTCTGTTTACGAAAGTTATACTTACACGCACATACACATAAAAAGTATTTCGCGGGTGTAAGCACTCCTACTTGCGCGCGATATAACTCGTAAAAATTTTTTTACAACTTTCTCTCGCTCTCGCGTTATAAATGCTAAAGTTATATAAGAGAACGATTTCTTCCATTATACTCGCGCGCACGCGGCTCTCTTTTTCTGTGAAGCTTTTTGATCGATTGCCCCCGTAATGCTCGGATAAATTTCAACGCGCCGGCACAAAAGCGCGCGCTCGCGCCTGCCTGTCTTTCATTCGCTCGATAATTGTGGCGAGCGAGGGGGAGCAGCGCCGCGTGAAAGCAAGAAAGAATGAAAGAAAGGGAAAAAGGTACAAGCGCAGTCGATGTAGGCGCGCAAGCTGGAAAATATGAGAGTTTAAGCGATAGGCGTTGTATTAAAGAGAAGAGGCGCAGCAGTAGTACGACGTGGCAAACTTCCAATTTCCCCCCTCGCGTCCTTTCAATTCCCTCAATGCGCGCATCATCTACTATACCTACATACACAGATACACACTCACACACCTGTGAGAAAAGTGCCTCCTTCACGGAATGAGAAAAGGCTCTCTGCTCGATACGAATGAATCGCGCGACGCCTCGGCTCCGATAAGCTGTTTCCTCTTCCTCTCCTCCAAAAAGCTCGATACAAGCAACTATAATAACCGACGAGACGCGCACGCCGCAATATCGCTGTATAATACGGCGGCGGTCGGCTCGGGCCATACAGAGCGGAGGATGAGCATTAAACTGACGGTCCGCGGCTTGGCTATACACCGCCAATATTGAGTTAGCTCGCGAGCGCTGCCGAAATTACTCGCTCGTTGTCCATCGAGGTGATATATTGGTGACCTATAGGTAGGCCCGGGTCCCAGATTCAATCTCCGCGAGCGAGAGAGAGATAATTGCAGGCGAACTTGGCCGCGACTTTCGCCGCGGGCCAAGCCTGATGCCTGCGTACGCGTGCGTGCATAGAGAGAGGGAGCAGCGTAAGCCGCTGCAGTGTGTGCTACCGTTGTCTATCGGCAAACACGCGCTCACAATGGCAAATTGCGATAGAGGCAGGCTACTACCTACCTACCTACCTACACACTGCAGTGGAGCCGACTGACAATGAGCCGTGGGCCAATATCGACGGCCAATCAAACGATTCGGCTCTTCGCTCTGATTAGACCCAGCGTGCGCGCGTGCCTGTATATGCATGCATGCGTGTGTGTGTGTTGTGTGCGTGGTTACGCAGCTGCATTGTACTCCACTGTAACGATGGACTTTGACTTGCAGCCGAGGCGACCTTCGGCGAGAAGAACATCCTCGAGTTCCGCACGCTCCACGTCGGCGGTTACCTGCACTCCGGCGAGGAGATACCCCATTTCGTCGGTCAGCTGCAGCAGATCTGGTTCAACGGCTATCCTTACCTGGAGATAGCGAGGAGCGCGGGTACGCATCAGACTGCCCATCAGGGCCTCACGCCGATAATACGGGTCACGGGGAAGTTCGGCAAGAGGAATCATCCGGTGCATCATCCGGTTACCTTCACGTCGAAGCATACCTATGTGGGGTTACCGGTGCTCAAGGCCTACGTCGAGACCAATATCTACTTTCAGGTGGGTACTTTCCCTTGTGGGTATAGAGGGTCGAGTGTATGGCTCGTAAGGAGAAGGTTGTGTATTACTAGCCAGGGACGACGAGCCACACGCGATCGCTGTATAGTTATGACCGGCATTAACTTGTCTCCTACTCGAGATTATTGACTATTATAATATTTAACGATGCCCTATGGCTCTGTGTATACGTGTCTCCTCTATTGTTGGGCGTTAATGCGGGTAGGAGATTATACTTTTTGAAAAGTTAATTCCTACTTAAACTTGCTTTCATGCCGATCGTATAACTTTCGCAGCCGTATATATATATAGATACGTAGATGCTTCAACGTATACAATGGGAAAGTAAGTAATTGGCATTTTCATTGTAATCCAAATAAAAAAAGTTATAATGATAATATTATGCGAAGTAATGGAATTTTTGAGAACTTGATGAAGAAGGTGACGAGCATAACATTATAACGAGGTGCGCCAGAAGCTCGCTCCGTGTTAGCATAATGAACGGCAGCAGTTTCCAAAATCAATGAATTCGCTATTGTAGGGAAACGTCGGTTGTTACCCGCCGTCTTCTCGCGCAACGCGCCATCGTCGGAAAACTCGATTCATATAGGCGGCTGCAGCGATGAAATTTGCGCGCACGCGCTCGAGACAGTTTGTAAGGAGTTGCACGGTAATCGAAGGCGCGCTTGACTTTCAGCTTTGTCGCGGCAAGTTATACCTGGGGGAGCGCGCGAGGCAAAGTGCGCGCAATTAGGCCACGCATTCCCGCGTATCCGCGGGCGAATTAAAGCGTCGCGAATATCTTTATAATTACGCGAAACTTTACTGATGATATTTTAACTTTGATAATTTCCTTAACCCCTCGCCGGGATGCACTGCCTATATCTATATATCGTTGTACGATATAAACTTTTTTACATAAGATAATACGGATTATAACTCTACCTTATTAAATTCAGAGTAAATATTAAAGCCGCGAGACTGCGCCCGCGCGCGCTCGCTCCGTCCCTATTATTCTAATGCCGCCTGCATAAATCATCGGATTCGCGGACAACTTTTTAATGAATAAATTAAACGGCGATTGCACGCCGCCACGACAGCCCCCCTCTCTAATTGAAGATATTGAAGATATAGTACCATCATCATCATTATTATTATTATGAACTTATGTGTATGGTAATTTTGTTTGCAGTTCAAGACGCGGGAGGCGAACGGCCTGATCCTGTACAACGCGGGTCGCGAGCGTGACTTCATTGCCGTGGAGCTTTTCAACGGCCACGTTCATTACGTGTTCGACCTGGGCGACGGTCCCGTGCGACTGCGCGACAGCACGAAAACACGGCTGAACGATGGCAAGTGGCACGCTGTCAGTATCGCGCGGCCTGCGTCCAAAAGGCACACACTGGCCGTCGACGATCACGTCGCTGTTGTCAATAGTCCTGGAAACAATGAGAACCTGGATTTGGATGGCATTCTTTTCATTGGTTAATAACCATGTTCTTTCTTATTCTATTTGGTCTTGGCGAATGGTGGATAATGTTCATGGAAAGAGAGATTAATGTTGAGAGCATTGTTATAATTTGATTGAGGCTTCGTCTCACTTTGAAGGCTGAAAAATGGATCATGATTGAATATATTTTTCTTAGAAACTAGAACGACCATTAAACCGGCTTTTTTTTTAATTAATACTGAAGGTACATAGCCATTTTTTGTTTCAAAAAATATCTTCTCATGTTTCTGATTTTATGCATCGAATTTGTTACCTACGAAATAAGGTCTGTCGATGGACACTATATCTCTACTCTAAAATGTCTGAAATTAAAACTTCAAAAAGATTCCTTATCTGCATTTAAATAGCTATAGCATGAACTATAATGAATTATTTTTTAAACAAAGTTTTTAATATTTTCACTATTTCCTAGATCACGTAATATTTATGTATGTTTAGAATAAGCTGTTGAGATTTCAAAGCAATCAGATGAATAGATTTTTATGAATCGTGTAAAAAAAGTTTGAAGTATTCGAATTCAAAAAATTGTGAAATAACTCGTCATGCATCATACGATAGGCTTTCCACAAACGAATTCTCTTACTTTTGATTTCTGAGAATTAAAACGATATACTGTGGTTAGGCGATCGGTTCGACTCGATCCTCAACGTCGATGTCAACGAATCCTATCACTTCTTGATCAATTTTAACGTCCATAACCTCCATAATTTTATAGTAAATGCGTTTTGTAGTACATAGTTGAATTATTTTGCCACATAAGATCATAAAACTATAAAACAAATTTAGATTGCCAGGAAATAATTTTGTTATCATAGTTCCAACTAGATTCATTTATTTTATGGTGAAAATCTTATCCATCTTTGCAAAACGAATGACAAAATACTTTGGAACCGTTGTAATGTTTTCGCTTCAAAATATAAAACTAAACTAAGAAAATGTATATTATATATTTTAGAAACCAGCAGACAAAAAAGAATCAATGCAAAAATGCATAAGTGAACGATGGTTTGGCAAAGTTATTTAATATTAATCACGAAAATTTAAGCAAAATGCGTGATATACAGCTTTTAAAATTTCATAAAATTTCTGAATTCATTGTGTAAGCAATTTTTATATATTTTTAACCAATAAATCGATTAATTCATCTTTAATTTAGACTTAAGATTACTTTGCAAGCAGTAATATTGTGGGTTAAAAATATTGCGGGTCCAAGAAAGCACCCATTAGATACAGCGGTATTTTTAACAAATTTCAAATTTTAATTAAAAAAAATTTACAAATTTTCATTTTTAAAAAAAGTTCAAATTAAATTATGCTGACCTACAAAAGAGTATATTTGAAAAGGTTCATGAAATCGCAATGAAATGGTTGAAATTAATTACAATCGCATTTCCACGAATGCTTTTTATATTAACTGTACGGTTTTATTAAAAGCTGGCACAAATTATTCAAACGTTACATTTTAAAAATGAAACTAGATACATATTTCCACGAAGACCGAATTCAATTAAAGCAATAATATTTTTAAAGGGAATTATAATATATATGTTGATTAAATTTTCAGGTGGCGTGGAAAAAGCACAATATTCACTACTGCCAAAGCCTATTGTTAGTCGACACGGTTTTGAGGGATGCTTAGCATCCTTGGACCTCAGCGGTGAGAGTCCGGATCTCATATCAGACGCCGTCGTACCAAGTTCCTTAGTAGAATCGGGATGTGATGCCTACGCGAATCTTCACCCGGGTAAAAAGTGCACGCACGACATGTGCGCGAATCACGGAACTTGTGTTCAGCAATGGAATAGTTACATGTGCGATTGTGATATGACTAGTTTTTCTGGGCCGACGTGCGCTGACGGTATTATAAAATTTATTGTATTTTTTTTTTTTAGTTTTTAATGTGTTTATTGTTATGGATCGTTATTGTTGATGTGAATTTTTTACAGAGGCCGTTTCTTACGAATTTGGCAGTAGTCCTGGGCTCATAACGTATACGTTTCCACCTGACAGAAGGCCAGAGAAGAAGCGGGATACGTTAGCCATGGGATTCATAACAACAGTGAGCGATGCTGTGTTACTACGGATAGAATCTTCATCGAGTAACGACTACCTTGAGATTGAAATCGTAATGAATTTTTCTTCTTTTAATTCACACTTTATTGGAGAACACTTTTAAAAGAAATATTTTGTTGTAGGTGGAAGGAAACGTTTTTGCCGTGTATAACATGGGAACTGTCGACCATCCAATTGGCGAAATCGGCGTGAAAGTGAACGATAATCAGTATCACGTTATCAGATTCACAAGAAGCGGAGCCAATAGTACACTACAAGTCGACGATTATAATTTACAGTCGACCCATCCTAAAGGTACGTTTTAATTTTTATTAACGAATAAACTTTCATATTGATGAAACACACTGCAAACATCGTATCACTGATACACAATGAGATCTTGAACGGCGATGAAATTTCCCATCGGAGAAGTTAGTACACAATTTGATTCCTCTGTTGTATATTGATGTTACTCATTCGAGGGGCATCAAGCAACTGACTAGCCAGGGTAAGGTTTACCCGGCCTTTTATGTGCTCGGCAACGGGATGCCAAACAAGTTTTGCTCGAGCTAACGCGATTGGTCGTTTCTTGGGTCGCAGGGCGGAGCCTACTTATGCCTTTCATTGGCAGGGAGTTTGAAAGACCGTTATGCTAAAAGAGATATAAGATATAATTTACGTTTTCGGAATTGCTTTTAGAATATGTAAAGTCAAATAAATTTTTTTGTGTTAAATGTACAAAATATGTTACGTCGCTAGAAATAAAACAAATTTGTTTATAATATTTATAAGTGGAAATGAATTATTCAAATAATTGCAACGAATAAGTTATAACTTTTACTGAAAAATTATACGTATATAGAATATATTTTCTCATAGAATATTTAAAAGTTTGAACTCTAATCTATTAAACTGACAGTTTCGTACTTGCAAACGAGAAGTACAAAAAATCTAAAAATATGAATCAGAACATATTGAATAATAAAATGGTTTAAACAAATATTGAAATGATAGAGTAGAAGAATTAGAAGTTCAAGTAGAAAATTAAAAGTTTTATCGAAATCAATTTTAAGAACAAAACTTTCAAAATTGTATATTTTTGGATTTCTAAGTTTCAATCACCTGTTTAAAGTATGAAAAATCGCGTGTATAATCTCACTCAAAACATTACTACATATATACTTCGGTGAAAAATATGCTAGGAAACAGTCGAAACTGAAATGTAGAAGAAGATTTTCCCCACGGAAAATCGTCATTTCCTGCCCATCTATTTCTAGTCTCCTAATAGAGAAAAGCCTTGAAGTGGTCGGGAAAAATCGGAAAAATCCTCCTGCGCACGAGTTCCAACCCAAGGGTCGTAGTCAAAATTTTTTCTCAGCCAGCTAACTCGCCTATCCTACAGTCCTAATACTGTCCAAGACGTTAATCCGCTTCGTTTCATTTTCAACTATACTTAAGGCGCTAAAGTGAGAAAAGAAGAATTAAAAGAACCTGCTAGCGCCTTCTTAAGAAATTATAATAACACCACTTAGCGCTGTCCCTAATGAATACGTCTTGAGTGGCTCTTACATAGCCAACAAAGAAAAATCAAGATGGAAATGCCAACGGAAGAAAACAGAAAGAGACAGACATACAGGCTACGAGCGGATGCGTGTAAGAGCCCCGCCGCCGGCGTGCAGGTATAGAGCAGCTAGCGCAGCAGGTAGCGGGGCCCAACGAGAGAGAAACGCGCCATGCGGTCCGCTCGCTCGCGCATAATACCGGTTTTCTCAATACACACAGAGGCACACACACACACGTACACGTGCGAGACCGCAGAGAAGGGACGACCAGAGGGGCCTCATCGTCGGCTCTTCGTCGCTCATGTGGCCCTGCCACTCGTAGGGGATTTCTCGATCTTCTCCTACGTAATCCCATAGCAACCTGGCCGTCCTAGCCAACATTCTTTTCTAGGAGGAATGCGCCTGCCTGCCTCCTCTCCGCTCCCCCACTGCTCTCTCGCTCCCCCTCTCAGCAGTCTCTCGCTCTCGCTCTCTTTCCCTCCTGTGTGAGAACGCTTTTCCTCTCTCTCATCCTCGCGAGCTGGGGAACTTCTGTTTATATGCAGCACGGTCGCATGCTAACTATACCTTCTCCCCCGTGTACTGGAGGAAAAGTTGCACTTGCTCCTTTATTTTCTTTTTTTCGTTTTCCTACGTTTTTCTGTTTGCGTGCGTGTTTGTAACTAGGTAGTCTGCGGTCTATAATATTTGCTGCCTTTTTATTCGATGTTTTATTCTGTCATTTATAAGTAATATATAATTATTGTTTAAATATTTGTACAGAAATGCATTATCTTTAGAATAATCCTCATAACTATTTCATGAAATGATAATTAAAAAAATAAATAAATAAAAAAGACAGACTGAACATCATGCCAATCAAAGTAGAATTTACAAATCAATGCAGCAAAAAAAAACTAAAATAACTAAGAATGACAGGAAACCGAACAAATTTAAAAGTAAAATAATTTTTACCTCAATCCTCGAAACAATGGTGCCGCAGTGTGTAAATTCATGGTTACACATCGAAGCATATGAAAAACGACAAAGAATTCCCCTCGCGCAATTGTTAGAAATAGTAAAAGCAAGGAATAAACTATGAGGTATATTGATTGCATAGCCGAGCGTCGCTTGATGAAGGACTCGCCTCTTAAGTACATGATGAATCTAATTTGATTCAATTAGAATACATTTGCCTGGTTAAAAGTTTCTAGCTCCCCGATCGCATATGAGCCTGATAACTAAATTTATCAAATTATGCGTGGCTGAGAGAGGAGCCCGATAATTCTATAGAGCCATAAAGGAGCATCCTTATTATATACTCGGAGATGTAGGGGGGATGAGGCATTGTGAATGGCACGCGAGCACATGTGTGTGTGCGGCGGGGGATCGACCCTATAGTATATTCGGTTAGGCGGAGGAGGGCCAGTCGCAGGAGAGCAAGGATCTGCTCCTTGCAACTCATGTTAACCTGCACAGGTCACACTACTTTATTCAGATTTTTAACCCTTTCTCCGAACGATACGAACGCCTTGAATATATAATGAGCTTGCTGCTGAATGTGTCCTGTTGTACTTTTATTTAAATTGCTGTTTTGTATGCTTTGATGACAGAAGATAATTGCAGTATTTATTTATTTAGCCAGTAATATTTAACCTTTATCATTTGTAAGTATAGCACTGTTTTAAAAATAATATATGCAACAATTATTTTATCTAATAACTGTCAAGTTGTAATATTTGAATGTTAATAAGTATAAAAAAGTCAATATTTTATTTTTATTTCTATTTAAAGTAACTGCGTTATTACGCCGCCTTAAAAATGTATCTTATCGTTCTCCAGTGATCTAAATTTTAATACTTGAAACACATTAAAATAATAAGTTACAACTACGAAGTCATGTTATCCTAATAGCGACGGAGCGTTTCTCGACTGAGATTTAGTAACCCTTTGATAACATCGAAACATCCAAATCAGAAATGTAGATCTATCTGCTAATAACATACAACAGTATTGTCGCTTATGACGTATTGATCCAAGTAACAAGACAAATTAATTTGTTTATCTAACATCTCTAATCCCGAAGGCTCGAGTATTCCATATATAGGCTACCTAATACCGTGTATTGTCATAATCTGCTTTTACTATTTCCCCTGCATTATATTTCGCCTCTTACATTACTTGCTACCCGGATAATTTTATGGCCTTGCTAAAATACTTTCAGAAAAGATCCTCTCATGTTTTTCTAATCATGCGCAAATACTAGTCCGCTCGTTCTGGCGAACCCCGGCTGCGCCGCCGGTTACGCTTCCCGTCCGCATCATTATAATCTATTTTTTCCATGGTTTTCATAATAATATGAATTTTCTGATAATCAATATATAGAAATTTACTTTTTCATAAACAATAAAGTTCAACAAAATATATATCAAGTACAACATAAAGTTGATAAATACTAAAAAAAGAAGAAATAAAAAAGTAACTTCTCAATTACCATCAACTTTAACGAACGGCCGCACTGTAAAGTACAGCACTTTCGTTTGCAATAACAACTCTGCTCGCACCCGCGTGAACGAAATGTTGCAAAGTATTATTAAGCTAAGGTCCTGAAAAGGTAATAATAGTAAACGCAGAGAAGCGCGCGCAGCATTGTGGCGTGCGAGTCTACGCAGTATGAACTTCCTACTACCCTGTTATGTAGAAATTTGAGAGCGTTAGAAACTCTCTAACCCTTTCGATAGGAAAACAGCGGGTTGCAGTTTACCCGGCGCTTGCTCACTCGCTCTCTGGCCTAACTCGATCATCGGTGTGCGGGAGAGATTTTTGCTCCGCTCCTTTCCCTTTCGCACGCATGATTACTTATATGGGCTCATATGAGTAAGTACTTACGTAAAGGTCGGCTCCCCTTTTTCGGAGTCACGTATGGGCTGTAACTCGTCGCATTCCTCTTCCTGCTTTCTACTCCTCTGCTTCATGTGTGGAAGATTACGTGTCCTCAAGCCTCGGTATTCTCACGCGTGTCAGTTCCCAAGAATTACGTTACCTTCTTTCCGTTACAAATGGCTCGCTTCTTATTGTAGATTTTTAATACGCTGTACGTGTGGAACTTTTTTCTTTTGCTATTTTTTTTTATCATTATTCGACTGCATAATTTTAAACAGCGTTGAGATGAGATATAAAATTATTATTGATTATTTGACTTCTATGGCCTTGGGCTATAATTAAAGACTGAGATTGTTCTTCGTGAAAAAAATCGGAAAAAATAACGATTTAGTAAGTTAGAGTTTAACAAGAGAATTACATTTTTATATTTATCTGTCGTTGGTTTTTATTGTGCTAGAAGAACAATAGTTTGTCATTTGTGACATAAATATAATTTTCTACAGATTTTTAAATTTTTATTCGCTACCCATGTTAGCGACCTATATTATTTTATTTACATGAATAGTTCTTGGAATTTAATATTTTTTCATTCTATTTAACCGTTGCTATTATAGTTTTGTAACTGATAAAAAATTGCATTTTTCGTTGTTTTCGTTCATTTAGCTACCCTTGCTTTCATGCCGTATTTGAAGTTTTTTCAGTATTAAACAATAATGTTATTTTGACGTTTAAAGTATTTAATGGCGAAAAATTTCTATGCGAGTAAAGTTCGACATTTTCTCACTTTATATTTTCCTAATAAGTATCTCGAGCATTCTTTGAAAAAACTTTATACCCTAAACGTAAGTATCTTAGGAACGACAAATATTACACTGTGGAAATTCCCTTGTACAGCCTCAAAATGAAATTCCAAAACTTGAAAGTTTATAGTAAATTGTCTTATTCCCCACCGCTACCAACCAAAGTAGGCCACATATCTTGCCAAGCATAATCTTCTGAAAAACCCCCGTCTTTCACCTATATGATAATGCACACAGTTTTTCCTCATACCAGAACAATTGCATAACACGATTTAATTTACAAACAAATCGCCGATATCGAGCGATTGTTGAAGCCGGTTCCTCGACCAACCTGCGAGCCTAATACCGCGAGTGTGAATTCGAGCAACCGTACGAGGCTGGTTCTCACGCTCATGGTATCACACAGGTATACCTCTACATACCCACACAGAGAGCGCGTCTCTCTCACTCTCCGGACACGCGGGGTCGTGGGAGTATTGATCTCCCCGCGTTTTTTCCTCATCATCTCCGCCGGAGAGCTGAGACCTTTGAACCTCGCTGGAATTTCGAGGCTGCGGGCCGACTCTCTTCTTCTCGCGTTCTCACACGCCGCCCAACGAGAAAAAAAGTTGACCTGTAGGATGTGTATGTTGTGTGTTACAGCGCCGGCCACCCGAGATATTCCCAAAATTTGAGTAGGTATACTTACGGGGAAAAAGTAGGTAGGTATACGTCTATACACGTGAAAAGAGTTGGAGGAGGAAAAATCTCTGTATAAGTATGTGTGTTGCGTTGTTGCCCTTTTCCTGGAAGGTCGCGCGCTCGGCGCATCCTCTCTCGCGCTCGACAACGGAATTCCTTTCTCACACAGATCGTTCTCGCGCCGAAGATTAAAGCGGCTCAAACACGTCGCTTTATGGGAATGAGCCGGGGCCGGGGAGAGAGAAAGAGCGAGAGAGCTTTTCGGCCGTGAGAACCAAGTCTCCTCGGGAGACGGAATCTTCTCATGCTTACTAGGAGACCAGTCGGCCGCAAGAGTCTCGGATCGTCGAATTGTATTTTTGCTTTTTTTTACTCAACGTACGTGTATGTGTGCTTTAGGTAATCGTTAAGGGCTGCTTGACGAAAGAGCGACGTAGCTGGAAATTCTAAGCTTTTCGTTGAAGTGCTTTAGAAGTATACACTCACTACCGTTCGTTCTAAGACTCTCTTCGTCCGTGGATTATATCGCAAAAACTTAATATGTTTTCGGGAAATTTTAAATGAACTTATAAGGGTTTGAAGTTTCTTTAGCAACATCAACTTTGTTATCGTGAAAATTATTTCTGCGAAGCTTAATAACCGGCACTGCTCGCGCTTCAGCCCGGAAACTAGTCTAATAACGAGCGTTTGATAAGCGAACGCGGAAAACCTCTCTCCCCAGAGCAATTTCCCACGCGTCTCTATTCGCTTCAGCAGGGGTTTCACCGGGTATTACAAAAAAATGTAGGTTATTTCTTTTTCCCTCTTCCATCTCCTTTTTTTCCACTAAAATGTCCGTTGCGCGGGGAAGCTCTTTATGTCTGCTGATTACTTGGTAAGCCTGAGAAAGTCAAGTCTTCTCTGGAAGCTCGGTTCTCACGCGTGGAATCCGGGGGTATTGGTCTCTCTCTCAGTCTCCACACTCCCCTATAACCGGCGATAGTTTCCGTTACTCTCCCTTGTTCGAGGTCGAAGAAGAAGGAGAAGAAGGAGCGGCCCGATCCCTTTTGTATTATAAAACTTTCATAATGTATATATGTCGTTTGTGCAAACAGCATCGATCCCGGATATTTCCTAAATCGGTTCATTCATGTGCGGGATTTATTTGATTTTCTTCAACGACTTTTTCTTTCCGTTGTAACGACCACACCAATTTGCCTGGTAATATTAGAGGATTAGATAAGGACGTTAACAAGAAGTTATGAGCCGTTTAGAATTATTGCAATTATTGTTGCATACCATGAGATATGCATACAATCACAGTATTATACCTCTGTACTTTATAATTACATTTACGCAATTAATTGTACTCAACTCTCATGCTTGTGCGGAAATTAGAGAAGCTTGCGAAAACAATAATCCCTAAACATATATTGTACCTCGAAATGAAGCATTACGTAAGCACGCAAGTCCTTAGAATATTGCACAATTGTTCAATAAATTTACAAAAGGTATTGTAGGAATTCAATGCTGAAATGTAACGCGTAATAGTATTTTTATGGCTCTGAGAATGTTTCTCTAGATTTCTATCTCTACCAGCTATTTAAGACCCTTGAGCGGATTTTACGAGCCTTTGATGGGAACGAGTTGATTATTTCGTCGAGTCAGAGAGTGTCGGATCGTCTACCTGCCCAAGGTCCCTCCTAACTTTAAAAACCTTCGGCGACTTTCTGAAGCCTTCTGGAATCCTAATGAAGACGGTACCAATTTTTCGAAAACTCTCAACTCTTTCATTCCTTTTGGTCTCACTTTTTGCGAATGCTCGCGTAATATTCAAAAAGACCTGCAGCGAGTCCAACTTTTAAACGACCTCGAGAGTACACAGAACCGTGCAAATACGTGGTATCTGCATTGGGTAGCGAGATATTGGTAGCGCGCAAGGATGCAGTTTTGTAAATTTCGGGCTCAAAAATACTGCCTTAACTTTATTGGGCCCTAGTCGGGGACCGAACAAAATCAACCCTTCGGCGAAAGTGATGAGTTTTTTTTTCTTCATCATTGTCTGGTGCAGATGAGCGAGGCTTCTTGTGTCGTTCTGGTGGCCGGGTGGAAATTCTTCGATTAATTCTCATTTACAATATTTTTCACGCCTCGCGAAGCGATAGGCAACTTACAATGAAATAGGTCACAATGTAATCTCTTGTAGGCTATTATCTAGTGCTCTTTATCATTGTTAATAGTTATTCTTCTCAAAGTCGACGCTTTCTTTAAAATTCTACGTCCCTGATAGCCTGAGGATTTCAGATTTCCGTTAACAGGTTTTTTATCTTTATTGCGTTCGAAGAAAACCCCTTTTTTTCTTTTCCCACTGCTTGTATAATGGGTGGGACTATGCAGCAAGATTTTGGGCACACATCAGACAAGAGAGGAGGGTCCGGGCGTGGCAGCCATTTCTTAAATCTAGCCGACCTACTCTTGGGCCACTCTGCTGCCTTGGTACCAAATCTTTAACTAATTTGTATTTACAATACTTTTCACACCTGCAAATGATATACGATTAAGTTATTACGGGGTATTAGCGGCCACAATGCCCTAAGTCGCGGTGACAAATTTATGAACGCCAATTTAATTTGTCGTGAGCGACGACGGCGCCTCTCCCTCTCTCTTGGGGCAGGTGCCGAAAATCTCTTTGGCTTTTTGCTGCCCTGGTCGGGCCAGCTCCGAAACAACCTGTGATAAAAAAATTTTATGTTCCTGAAGCGGCTTTGTAATTTACATTTTAAATGTCCTTAATTTTCATAAAATGCTGTCGTGAAAGTTTTTTGTAGGTACTTTCGATGTGAAATATAAATAAAATTAGTTCAATATGAATAAAAAAAGTCTGATTTTTTCATAAAGTTTAAAAATGATATTTTGTTGTACAATGTTTATTAACGCAAAATTATAAATAATATATGTTAATAATGGCAGCGTATATTTTAATTATTAAAATATCATTATATCAAACAATATATCTTTCAGGTGTAAATTTGACAATAAATTACGTAACTAATATTGTTAAATAATAAACTATAATACTCTTGGGTACATGTATATATAAAAAAGTAAAAAATTTCTGAGTAACTAAAATGAAATAATATAATGTTGATGAAACTAAATTTTCGAATTTGAAAAAATATTAGAAAAAACTATTATTTCAACTTTTAATGCCGTTGTTTTTAAAAAAACCGACCTACAATTTTTACAATCCAGGTTTAGTGAATATAATTACTTAAAACTGCTAATGTAACAATTTTCCTCAAAGTTCAAGAAATTTTTTTTTTCTCGAGACAGCAAGTACCGGCGCACAACTTATAGTTTGCTGTGACTTGATCTGACAAAAATGACTTTTAGTCAACTGCTAGCTCTAGCAACACGATGATATGCTGCCAGTGAGTAATGACCATGGTCCTTGAGCGCTTGAAATTACCTGTGAAGGCATTAGAAATGAACACTTCAAACTCACGCCCTTTTAAAATTTTACCTTTCCTTCAACTTATAACTCCCTGTGAAATATGTTTACAGAAGTCATTTTAAAGATTACTGTAGTCATTCAACCGTGAAATGAAATCTTGATGCCACTTAGGAACATAATGTATACAACGTGTTCTCACAGTAGTAAACAGCGTCGGTATATACACAAGGTATTACACAATCCTATATAGATATATGATTATCGCTGAGTGATTAGAGTTTATTAGACTTTGAACTATTGATTTTTCTAGTGGTTATTAATAGGTAAACATTAACTATTGTTAAATATATGTTTCAAGTACCGTTTTTATAAAACCATTTTAATTTTGATATTGATTAAAAAACTTCGTTTTTTACTAAAAATAACAAATTAATATTTTTTAAAATAATTTATAAACGAAATTTATTGAATATACATAAGTACTAGAAATATCATTATATTTATTCAAGATATAAAAGTTAACAAAACCCACATACATTTATATTCCAACCAGTAATCATATAGTCGTAAAAGACAAATATTTTAAACAAGAGAAAGAGAAAGAGAGAGTGAGAGAAATAAATTAGAAAAAGTATCCGGGGCTACCAGCTTCCCTTTCCTGCATCCCTGCGAATTCGGTTTACAAAAGTAATTTTCTTAAATAGAGATGCTTAATCAAGCGTAAAATTGGTCATTGATCTATCTCCATCTCTCTCTTTCTCTCCTCAGAACAGCTTGAAAGAGCATAGCCGCCGGCGCTACTCTCTCTCCCCTCGCGTAGCGGGTAGAAGCTCTCTTTCTCTCTCTCTCTCCCTCCTCCACGGGAGCATACTGCCCTGCTAACGAAGTAGAGCAATTTCTACTTTTCGTCCTGTTCGTCTTTCGTCACCGGGCGCCTCGAGAATCTGCCAAAGCGACACTCGCAAGTGTGTCCGAATAAGGGGTGTGCGAAAGAGGGCGCGAAAGCGAATAAGGCGGGAGGAGAGTGAGAGAGAGTGAGAGAAAATGTACCTTCTCGACAGATATGCGTCCCTGTTGCGTGCGTTCGCTCGGGATTCCCTATGGGAGTCGCGTTCTCACGCTCCATCTCGTGCATCGGATTTTTGTAACGGTCCTCTCCCTCTCTGCACCGTGTGTGTGTGCGTGCACCCAACTTTTCTTCTTTTCTCTCCTTCTTCGCGGCCGCATCCTTGCTGCCGCCGATGCACACGCACGCCGGAGTCTGGGAAACTTTTTTTTTTGCCGCGCGCATCGTGCGAAAGCGAGAGTAGGTAGGTAGTAAACGCTCGTTAGGCGATGCAGTCGTCTACTTTTTCGTCTCTCATTCTCTGTGTGTTGTATCGAGTTATGGGAGAATCGGAGTCTGAAACGTGACAGGGGTATACGCGGTCTCAACCGCGACGCGCGCATGCATGCATGCGCGGGAACCGCATCATATGTTTGCACTTTGTGCCGACGTTGCAATCATTGTCAAGGCTGAGAACTGAAATCCCATGACTGCTGAAGGTCGGCTCTGCACAAGACGTGCATGCGGTTCCCATCGTATACGTGGCCTTTAAATCTGAATAAGCTGGTTGGATGATATTGTAGATTCGGTTTTTACTAAAAATTCTGTTGTTTTTTGTTTTTAAACATCAATTGGAAAATTTATCTTATCACATTCCTCATAGCAGTTTTATATAAAACTTATCTCGTAATGAGTAGAAACGATAATTATTTCCAATAAAAACACCGTAATTGATTTATCGAAAAAACAGAATACATAAAAATATCCATCATTATACATCCCATCAACAGCCAACAAAATAACGATAACTCGTAACTAGCCTCCATATTTCATTTTAATATCCGACATACCTAACGTACTACACTCGACAACTTAATCTCGTTACATCGCTTCCCCCATTCCGCCCCATATATTACATTTTCCCATCGCCGATGCATCAAGTGCAGGTCAACCCCCTTACAATTTCTAACGTACTCTCTCTCCCTCTCTCGTGACATAACGCGCATACTTCCTCTCTATCCGTTAGCAATCAAGCTCTAACGAACGTTCGCACGAATTCCCGGCCGCGGCGTGCGGCACGTCCGGCAAGGGTATATAGCGCGGTCTCACACAGCGAGTTTCAAGTGTGTGAGAAAGGCAAAGAGCGAACGAACGAATGCCTCCTCGGCGCTCGTGTACTCCTGGTATTATAAGCGCCATGCGCCACCTCGGTTTTCCCACGCGCCCTCGCTCGGTTCTCACGCGTCTCTCCAACGTATATCTCTCGCTCGCTCGTTCGCGCCGCGGTGTTGCTGCTATGCCGTTGATGTCTACCCCCTCTCTCTTTTCTCACACTCGCTTCTCCGCCCTCTTTCTCTCTTCCGTTTCTTTATATTTTTTTTCTCGTGGTTCTGTTTTTTTCGCTGTTTTTAAATGCCCTCGCGTTCTTCTTGCTCACTTGTTACGATAAATCGTTCTAATAGTGTTACACGCTCGCTTTGCAAAATTGAAATGAGAATAGTTCGCGTTTCCGTTTTGACGATTGTTCGCAGCAACGTTTCTAATGAGAACGCTGCGTTATCACTTTGGCACTACGGGTGTCACGCTACGTATAGCATTATGCATACTCTATTACACGCTATCCGCAAACGTGTTTCGCTTTGACGCAAATGCACAGAGACGCACGCTGTACTGCATGCATATATTTTGGGAATGCCGGCGCGTGCTCGAGTCTCAGTGGTCATGTAGAGAGAATCGGACTCTCGAGAGAGGGAGGGAGAGAGCAGTTCGGCGACTTCTTGAACGAATATGGAGTCCTGGCCGTCCAGGGTTTCAATTTCTCGCGTTCCCGGAGACTCTCCCACGGTTCGCTCCCGTGGGAACGATTTAATTGGTCGCGAGAGAAGACGCGTTCTTTCTTATCGCGTTCTCGCTTGCAGCTTCCTCTCTCTTTCTCCCCAGCACCAAGAAACTATACATACTATATAGCCTCCACTGCCGCAACAGGATCTCCCCCGAGATCTCTCCCCCGGGACTCTCGGCAGGGCGAACTAGGAGTCTCGCGAAAGCTCTCTCCCCCGCGCTGCGAATTGCAAAAATGCGCAATCTGCAGCAGCAGCAGCAACCCGAAAGAAGAAGACGTATCGGATGTTCTCACATAGGGTAGCGCGCGGGAGACTCGGCGTGGGATTATTCCCGTCACTCTCTCTCTCTCTCCCGAACCCGATTCTTATACTCTCCGCCGAATACTTCATTACACCTCGCTCGCGCGCCCCTGTGTGTGCCTTCTCTCTCTCCTCCGCTTCCCACGGGATTATTTGCTCTCTCTTTCTCTCTCCTTTATTTTAGCCCGTTCTCGCGATTGATATTCCGCGCTCTCTCTCTCTTACTCTGTGGGACGACGACGAAGGCGACGCGTGCACGCACGTGCGAGGCCGACATTCTTTCCTTCTCTTGCTCGCTCTCTCTCTCTCTTTCTCCCTCAACGGGCTTTGGGAAAAAAAGCAACGGCCTGGGACTCGGCGCGGTGACGGCGGATTCCTTCGCGGCGGCGCGCACTTATCGTGAGAATCTTCACAGCTTCGGGGGAAAGTGATTCCCAGCCCGACTAGGAGACTAGAGTGCACGAGCTGGTATCTCGAAATTCTTTACCCAATTTACCCCTCGCGAGAAAACGAGAGGAATGAGAGGGACAATGCTCCTACTCTTGACTAAAAGGGAGAGAGAGGAAACGAGCGCTTTGCTTGCATAGATGTAATTGGTGCTTAACGGCTGCTTTTATTTGCCTAGGAGTATGATAATACCTTTCTCACTGGCTCAGCAGCGGCGGTGACTACCTTATATTTAGCGCTTTGCAGGTAGAGTTTCGAAATAGGACCCTATCGCAACAAAGCTTTCGCTAGTGGCGCCAAATTCAAAACTACCGCGTCTAAAATAGCAATAGTTCGCGGGCGTTTAGGCAGCAATATATCGTTGTCGACATCATAACCGAGAGTATATGACAGAAACACACGCAGACAGACATGTCGCTTGTGCCACCGCACACATGTCACAGCTGTCGCGGAGAGCTGCCGCCGGCAGATATCATTCGCTGCGGGAGGAGGACAGCTAGCCAGCCGATGGGTGGTGTGTTGGCGCGCGCGCGCTGTATATGTATATGTGCATGTGTATTATATATATAAACACACAAACGCGCGTCGCGCGTATATATGCTACCAGCACCAGCGACGGCCTGATACGTGCCTGATATTCTCGTCGCCGAACTCGCTCTCAAGTTCAATATCTTCTCACGCTTGGCACACACTCCTCCTTCTTTCTCCCTCTTTCTCGTATCACACACAGCGCTCTCGCGCCCGGGCAGCATTTTTTCGCCGTGAGAAATCCGGCGTCTGGGAAAAGTCGCCTATCGGCCTGCTCGCTGCTTTCCCACGCGACTTTCAGATCCTCTCCGATTGCGAGGAGGCTTACACACACACAGGGAGCTGTTTGTTCCTCCCCCTCTGTCGCATCCTTCCTTGCGAATACATATATATGTATAGCTCCCTTGCGCGATTATTTTCGAAATTTCATGAGAATGAAGCGCGCGCCCAATTCCCGGGCATCCCGCGTTTGTAGCCGAAATTCTGACCGCTCGAAAAAAGTGTGCGAACAGATGGTGGCAGCGCGCTGCGAGATTGCCGAAATCTAGTTCTTGGGTATTAGACGGAGGACAGGTAGAGAGCGACTAGAGAGGGATAGAATCCTAAGGCGGGTGATAGAGGATAGAAGAGTGTCTAGGTTAGGGCCCGTAGAGTCGGGGCTGCGTGTTTAGAAGCATCAGGCTAGCATGGGCTCGCAAGTAGCTCGCTCTCTCTCCTCTCGCGCGAGAGCAGCACACCTTCTAGGAAAGGGAAGAAAAGGAGGAAGGGACGCGAAGGAGGAGGAGGAAGAAGGGTCGGAAGGAAGGAAGAGACTATCCTCTCGCGCGCTCGCGCACTCCTCCTTCCCACCAGCTACCTCCTCCTTATTTCGCATTCTGCACCTACCTACCTTATACCCGCCATCGCAGGCGAGCTTTCGCGCGGCGCCGGCAATTATACGCATTCGGCGGTGCCCGCGCGCGTGTCTCATGCGTACGCTGCCGCCGCCTGGGAATCATCGACGTTTCCCATACCCAGCGCACGTCCCGCTTTCCCACACCGCCATCGCGGTGTGAACCATCGCCTCGTGGGACCTTATAATACTGCTCACGCCCCCGCGCCAGCCAGCCAGCGAGCGAGAGCGATTTCGAGGGAAGCGTGCGAGTGACGAGTGAGTTTCGGGGCCAAGGTCGGGATGACGGGGGGGCCATCAATCATCTCGTCGATGAACGGCCACGAGTGTCCGAGATACTAGGAGAGCAACCGTTGCAGAGGTTATACGAAGCAAAGCGCGCATGTGTGTATAGGCCGTGTGCTATCAGTCTAGCACGCGTAGCTGTGGGTGAGAAGGGGGGACGAAGAGAGAGACAGAGAGGTTGTTTAGGATGGAGAGTGGGTGGATGGGAAGCGGGGTATACTAGAGTGGTCATTTGCGAGCGAAGTGTGATGATGGCTTTGGAGAGTCTAGGGTTTGGAGAAGTCTTGAGGTTGTAGTCTTAGCGCTAAGTAATGTTTCTATAGAGCTTTTGTTGATCAATCGGAGGAGTATTGTATTTTTTTTTAAATGTCGTGTATGTTTATAATAAGGTAAGTCAGGGTAATTCGGCCAATTTTTTAATTAGCTATCTTTACTTATTCAAAAGCTTAAATAAACGATGTTGCCAGCTTCCAAATATGAAAAATATACATTTTGTACAGTTTTTAATTGTTTAAAAATGATCACTACATTGTTGTTATGCAAGTTTCTATTATGAAATTTTAACGAGTCGGGCGTCTTATAAAGTAAAAAAACCAAGTATTTCGTTTATAGTCGAAATATAAGCCAAAAAACCTAATTAAAAGTGATACGGACTGAAAGGTGAGGCTTTTTCCTTGAAATTAGTATGGAAGTAATAATAAAAATAATTTTTTTTCTATTTTGTAGAAGCCAATACTTTTGCATCTATAATTC